>APFE030187494.1:0-94688 GCA_000404065.3 Pinus taeda | reverse complement strand
AATAAGTTTGAATAAGCCCAGAGAGCATAGAGCTGACCACTATAGGTGTTTTGTTAAAGCACTCTGTGATGTGAAGGTTGTTTGTTAGAAACTTCATGCTAACCATGCTAAGGGCCAAGTGATTTTGAGAATTGTCACAGGAGGTGATTTCATCTCACGATTCACATAACTTGACAAAAAAATACAAAATAATAAGTTTTATTAATCTTGAACTGATTTCAAGTTTTATATTTCACTTATTTCTTTTAGTTCAATAATCTTCTATTTTCAATTTTTCTATTATATTTATATTCATATCTAATGTAACTAAAAAGACAACTAAATTCAAAAATATATAGATATATATACTTATTGAATTTTTTAAAATAATTATCTTAGAACTCACATAACTAACAACAAAAATACAAATAATAAATTATTAAACTTGAGCTTTCATAGTTTTAATATTTCACTTAATTTTTGAAATAGATATTTCAAATAATTTTTTTTATTTTCAAATTTTCTATTTTCTATAATAATATCTATAACTAAAAACTTACCTAAAATTTTCAAAAAAATATATATTTATTAATTAAAAAAAATAATTTCTTTCTTCAAAAATTTTTTATAATTTATATAAATAATAATTTAACATCATCATAATCGTTGAAGGTGCAGTAGATGATAGTCGAAACATACTTCTCTTTACAAGTTTGTAGAGCACCCACTACTTTGCATTATCCTTCAAACCTTTCATCTCATTTATACTCCGTTTTATTTTCTAAAACCGAATGGCTTTCTATTTTTTTAAAGAGGAATTTCTTTTACAATCCACACTTTGAGAGGTGGTAACTAACAACAAATTAGGGTGGGTTAGGTTATATTATTAGAATAGGTGTATTTTTTATTTTTAGTTAAGTAAGGTTAATATTAAAGTTGAATAGGAAAAAAAAAAATTGTTTAATGGTGTAACATTTTAATAATGATGTTTTTAGAATAGTTTATGTGGCAATTAGTTTTTATTTTTTTTTAATTTTAAAATTCATAAAAACAAATCTTACTAATATATAACTCAATCAATACATTATAATATTTATTATCAAAATACAAATAAATATTTATTTATACTCATGATAAAAGCATGTGCCCCTGCCCCTACAAGTTACACTCTTATTTTTTTCGAGAATCTCTACATTCAAATTGATCACTAGGCACTCAACTTTTACATTCCTTTGGATTATAATGCAGTTGTAACATTTGCGTAGACTCGATATTCAATTGCTGTCAACATTTATCCCCAATTCAGTTTAGTTTTTATTTTTAGTTGCCTCCAACATTATCCAAGTTTGACTATACTTGGTTGAAAGACAACTGCATGATTTGTTTTTAAATTAGATTTTTGAATAAATTCATAATTGGGTTTCGCATAATTTCATATGCTTATTACTTCACTTTCCGTGGGTAAGTCGAGTAGGAATATGTATTGTTTTACCATGAGTAGTTATCCCAGGGAAAAATTGCATCAAATATTGTTCCCTGGAAACGGCACCTCTCAAACCTAACCCCTTACATGGTACATTCTTTCCAATTGACGGTTTTACATGGGTTTTTCATGACCTTGATCTGGCATACAATTTTAATAGACTTTTGTCTTTTTTTTTTAAGAAACAATGTATTGATTCGTTGTTTTTAGGTGGTTTTAAGGATGGGTTGTTATTGACTATGATGGAATTTTATTATTTTATATAGATTTAGATTTGCTATAATTTAGATGTGGTATATTTTGTAATATTGTATGGAAAATTTATATGTTATGACATGATATATTGAGTTTAAATAAATTATTATATTATCATAGTTAGTAAGCATGTTTGATGTATAGGTTAATTAATTTATAGATTTTTTTATTGAGTTTATTGGTGGAAGCCAGCATAATTGATGTGCAAGTTAATTAATTTGTATACTTTTGTATTAAGTTTATTAGTTTATTGAATTTTATAATAGCCTAATTGAATGCCAATTTTGAAGTTGTATTATTCTAAGTGATTTGTTAGGTTACTAACTAAATTATTACAAATTTTACTGTTGATTTTTTTTGAGTTACCAAATTACAAATAAATACTTGAATAATTGTCTTACTAAATCATTCCTCAAATTCAAGTTAGATTTCAGTTTGACAAATCTAGATTAAAAATATTGATGTGTTATTGTTCTATTATTAGAACCTCAAATTTTTGAATGTGTAAAGATTGATGAAGTAGTTTTCTTTCCTTGATGAGCATTTGAAATTTGATAAATAATAAACTAAATTAATAATATAGTAACCAATTTTTATATAAAAGCTGATAGTATTTTAATTCACTAATTGACTTTATTATCCATTTATAATGAAGAGTTATATGTAACAACAAATTTCATATAAAAATTATACACTTTTAACTATTATTCAACTTATACTTTTTACAAGTGGATATTTGAATTTTATTATATATCTGCCATTTCCATAAAATAGACTCTATTATTAAAACTTGATATGAGTGGACTCATAAAATTCATCCTAGGTAGTGATATAACTATGTTTGGAGATATTAGATTCATTATGCTTGAGTTTGATGTACAACTTAGAATATTCCTAGCTACTTTAGCATCGATCCAATGTTAATCCTTCTATTTGCGAATAAACAAGGGCCAACTATTTTCCTTTTGAAATGTTGGGATACAATTTGAAAAATGAGGTTAGACTATGGATCCATGAATCAAGTTGTTTTCCTTGCATGATGATGACATACTTAGGGAGGAATATGCATGTATCCAATTGAAATACTATAGTTTGACCTATAGGCTATGAGTACATTATTTCTTGCAAAACTTAGAGGGGTTTAGGTGTGATGTAGGAATGAGAGGTATTGATTTCATCTAGAGTGGATTCATGACATGGGACCGTGAAAACTAAACAAAGAAGAGTTTTAACCTTGAGAGAGGATTGAAAATTGGATTAGAGGTGCAAACCTCACAAGAGAACCTAGGCTTGAGAGGGTTTTAGGTGGGTATGGGAGCCACAAAAACCATAATAAAAAGTAAATGTAGTTGGGGTAGAGGAGCAAGACTTATAAAAACCCATCCACTAGAGAGAAACAAATCCTGGGTGGGTATGAGGGGAACAAAAAAGGACCAAAAATTTGTTATAAAGGAGTATTTGGTCAAAGGATTTCATACCAAATGATGAGCTACAAAAGATATAGGTTGAAAAATGAAAATGTAAATAAAATGTGTAGGAAACTTGATAGATAAAAAATAAAAGACAAAACTCAAAATATGAACCTCTAACTTTAGATTGACCATAAAATGCATCCACAATAGATATCCCAAAAATATAGAGATAAATCCCAAGATAGAGTAAGACCATTATATACCCTTTATGGAAAGAATCTCTCCACAAACCATGCTTGCTACATTAAAACACTCAACATCTAAGATATCTCAAAACATTGATACTCATATATTTATACTTTGTAATAAGTATACCTAGGGGTCTACGCTAGCTAACCCTCATTATTATATTTGTTTCATTTAACTACATAGTGAGCCTATTTTACTCACCAGCTACTTAGTGGGCATATTCTATAATTATGGCCACATTACATTCATGATCCTAGTTCGGTATGTCAGTGGTTGCCCCAAATTATGCTCGCTATGTACATTATATTCCAACCCCCTACACATGTTCCATCCTCAAAACACGATTCAAGCCATATGATATAATTTGCTAAGCAATGTAATCAACTAATACTAAACATGAGCATTCACGCGTCTTAGTGAAATGTGGACATAAGGCCCAACAATCTCTTTAATACATTAATTTTGATTCAAGTTGCTCCTTTGGTTCATTGTTGTGATT
Source organism: Pinus taeda (assembly GCA_000404065.3). NCBI lineage: Eukaryota > Viridiplantae > Streptophyta > Pinopsida > Pinales > Pinaceae > Pinus > Pinus taeda. The sequence goes on along the minus strand of APFE030187494.1, from coordinate 90,811 downwards.
GTGATACTCTAATATCTCCATGCATTATTTTTTAATCCTCCGTGTATCTCCATTTTAGGTGCCTTTCTAGTTCCACTATGGTTCATAGCAAGTTTGATGATGCTCATGAGTTTTCCTTAACGACTATTATTTTTCAAGATGATGTGGGTGGTGACATGTGACATTGTTATCTATCGGTTCTTCTTCCTTTAACTCTTCAATACATATCCTTTAAGGAATGCAACCTTGTAGAGCCATCTTCCTTTTTACAATTCCCTCCACGAGGATCTTCTTCAAGCACTTATGTGGAATCCTCTTCTAATTCATCCTTGGAGTCTTCATTTATCTCTAATGATATTACAATTAGTTTTTCCTTGCGCTGAATTCTTCATGTGCCACCTTTGGCCCTTGTTGTTGACTAACATAAATATTTTGAAATATCATTTTCTTTCTCTTGCACCAAAGCTTTAGAAACTTCATTTGCATATTAATATTAACCATACCAACTAATTTCATTCAAGGAAATCTAAAAGTAACATCCATGTCATATATATATATATATATATCATGAAAATATGAATGCCAAACATGTGTACTCATTAAAATATTTAAACTTTTTCAGCTTTTTCGCCCTTAACGTGTTTCTTTGAATACGCTTTGTGAACTTGTGTTTGTTTTTTTTTTTTTGTTTTTTTTGTTTTTTTTGTTTTTTTGTTTTTTTGTTTTTTTTTGTTTTTTTTTTTGTTTTAAATAAGGAAACTAATATCAATTTGCATTAAAAGTTAGTTGGTAATAAGTCCATAACCTTTACATTTTTCAACATTCTCAGAGGCTTCATTATTCCAATGCATTCATAACAAGTTTTTCTTGCCTTTGTGGGTTCTCTTGATTACAATTCTACATTGAAATCTACCATAAATTCTATAGAAAACTCTTAAAAGTATAGCATATTTGTCAGGCCAGGTAGTAACTCCATTAAATTCAATTCATGTTATTCCTTTAGGTTGGTCTTTATTATATACATGAGGGAGACTGTTCACTTCATCTCCCGATGACTGTTCATATTACTTATTTATTTATTTACATTATATTCACCCAATCCTAATGATTAGGTGTCAACATTCCCCCCCTTAATCTGAAGGGATGTTGGTGAGTCCAAGTATCATTTTGAATCATTCAAGCTTTTCTCTTCCAAGTGTTTTGGTGCAGATGTTGGTAATTTGCTCATTAGTGGAACAATGACGAAGATGGATTGTTTTGGCCTCAACATGATGCCGAATCAGATGATATTTGGTATTGATGTGCTTCTTTCGATCATGGAACTTTGGGTTCTTGGCCAACTTTATTGCAGAGGTATTGTCAATCATGAGTGGAGTTGATTGTACTTGTTTTAACTGCAAATATTCAAGAATGTTCCTGAGCCACACAATTTCTTTAGTTGCTTCAGCTGTTGCCACGTATTCTGTTTCTGTTGTGGAATCTGCTGTAACTAATTGTTTGCGTGATCTCCAGGAGACAACTCCTGATCCAAGACTCATAGCATGTCCTGAAGTAGACACCCTAGTTTCTTCGTCTCCATCGAAGTCTGAATCAGAGTATCCAATCAAACTGAAGTCGTCCACCTGTGTATACTTGATTCCAAAGTCTTGAGTTCCCTTCAAGTACCTTAGAACTCTTTTTGCAGCAGACCAATGTCCCTCACAAGGCTTTTGCATAAACCTGGAGAGGATTCCAATAGCAAATGAAATGTCTGGTCTGGTCGTAGTTAGGTAGTTGATACTTCCTACAAGCTGTCTATACTTTGTTGCATCCTCAAATTCTTTTCCTTCAATAGATGTGAGCTTTAAGTTTTGTTCCATTGGAGTAGTAAGAGGATTGCATTCTATCATGCCAAACTTGTTCAACAGATCTCCAATGTATTTCCTTTGAGAAAGAAATATGGACTTCGGATGTTGGGTTACTTCAATACCAAGATAGTAATGAACATAGCCCAAATCAGTCATTTCAAAACTTTTCCCAAATTCCTTCTTTATGGATGCAATCTAGCTTTCATTATTCCCTGTCATCAAAAGATCATCTACATATACCACAAGATATACAACTGTTTTGCCAACTTTCTTGACAAATAAAGTTGCATCATCAAGATCATAATGTTTGAAATCGAGTTTTAGAAGATGCTCAGTTAGTTTTTCATACCAGGCTCACGGTGCTTGTTTAAGGCCATACAAGGACTTCAAAAGTTTGTATACTTTATGTTCATATCCTTTCACAGCAAATCCTTCAGGCTGGGACATAAAAACATTCTCTTTTATATCTTCATTAAAGAAAGTAGTTTTTACATCCATTTGATGGACTTTCCAACCGTTTTGAGCTGCTATGGCAAAGAGTGTTCAAATGGTAGCCCATATTGTTGTCGGGGAAAAGGTCTCCTCATAATAGACCCCTTCCTTTTGTGCAAAACCTTTTTCCACAAGCCTAGCTTTGTGCTTGTCAAGTGAACCATCATCTTTATACTTGTTCTTGTAGACCCACTTGCAGCCAATTGGTTTGGTTCCTAATGGAGGATCAACCAGCTTCCAAGTGCCATTCTTTATGAGGGCATCATACTCCTTTTGCATTGCTTCTTTCCATTCATCATGAGAAGCAGCTTCTTTGAAGGAAGTTGGTTCAAAATTTGTAGACAAGTTCAATTCACAATTATAAGAAACATCCATATCAACAGGTGAATTGAGTCATCTACATCACCTCCATTTTTTCGTTATGAATTTCTAGTTCCTGTCTTTCTAACCTCATTAGGATGAACACTTTCAAGTCTCTTTGTCAGCCACTTTGGGGGACCTTTCTCAGATGGTCCAGGCTGCTCCGTTGATTGAGTTGGGACTGAATCAAGGTTGAGTATCCCAATTCTCTCAATCAAATCACTTAAAGCATCATCTATTGTTGGAGTTTCATGCAGGGGAGAGTGTTCTTCAGAAGAAGATTCCACATGTTGATCTAGTATAGGAATCCCCCCTTCAAGGTGTAGAATCTGATTATCAAATTCTTGAAATGATTTTTCTTTTGCAAATCTATCCAAGTGATCAAGTTGCTGCTCAACAACATTGTCAGTTTTGGATGATTCAAGAAAAATTACATCTCTAGATACAACAAACTTTTTATTTACTTCATCATAGAGACGGTATGCTTTGGAGGTGTTTATATACCCTAGGAAGATATACTTACGACTTCTAGAACCAAGTTTGTTTCTATGTACCTTTGGTGTCAAGGCATAACAGGTGGAACCAAATACCCTGAGATGCTTTACCGAAGGAACATGTCCATACCACATCTCATATGGAGTATTGTTTCTAATAGCATTAGATGGACATCTATTCTTTATATATGCAGCACATAGAACATCATCAACCCAAAACATTATCTTTACATTTTTGAAGAAGATCATGGATCGTATTGTTATCACTGTAAAACTTCCTTAAAAAATTTGGACAACTTACATGGTTTCTCAATTCTTTTATCAGTCATGGTCAAGTCATTTTTATGTTTTAGAGTCTAAGTCATAGGGTTAGAGTCTCATGTCCATCTTCAAATAAAGTTTGACAACCTCATTCCATGTCCTAGAAGCCTCACCATGTGTTTAGAAGTCATATCTCACATAATTTTTGAGAAATTTTGAAACTAGCTACGAATCCACGCTTTCATAGCACAGGCAGTGTAAAAATCATATTTTGCGCTACGAAATCAGTGTTTTCGTAGCGCGCTATGAAACCCCTGAAGCAGCCTGTTTTAGCAGAAAAACTGTTTTTACTAGTTAACTTCCAGAAGCTTTCCTGAGCAGCTGAGAACTCAATTTTGCAAAATTAAAGAGGCTTTTCTTCCTAAAATTTTGAACTACAAAAAGGTCTTTTATTTTCTTCAAATCCATTCTGAGGTGGGAGGAATTTATGGTTAAACCTGCACTACGAAACTGCTGAAAGTCAAGCTTGGTCTTCTAGTTTTAGCAGTGTTTTTCAAGATCAGTGTCTGGTCACATGAAAAGGTATTTTGGAATTCTAAAGGAGGTTTATCTTCATAAACTCCATAGATAAAATAACCTATCTCACTTTCTTCATAAGTATTTTCAGTTGGGAGATAATAAGCTTTCTTTGAAACCCAAAATTCAAATAACGGATTTTTCCTGTTTGACATGTGTTTTTCAAGGATATATTTTGTACAGATGGAGAAGTATTTTAAAAAACAAAGCGAGGTTTTTGTTCTAGAAATCATGGAATACAAAAACCTCCTTCAGTTTTGAAAAATGTGTCATATATGAGGAGATAAAGGTTCTTTCCCACGTGCCATTTTCAGGGATCCTAAACCTAAAAACAGGGAAACATGTTCCCTAATTTCTAGGGTTTGTCTTCAGCACTTAGATGACCACGTGGGAGGCTTCAACAAATTCGAATTCTTGAGGATGAAAGTTGTCAAAGAATGCTTTAAATGCCTAGATAAGGTTGTTGTAATCATGATAAGGAGTTACACTCCTAGTTGTATTAGTTCTCTAGGACTGCTAGTTAGGTGTCATTTGCATTTAATAGTTAGTTTTAAGTATCAATAGGTGTCATAGTAGGATGAATTCGAATTCCCCTCATGATTGAGAAGGAATATAAGTTATGTAAATATCTCTATATATAGGAGAAAGGGCAATGTAACCAAGGTTGAAAAATGTTAGAGAAAAATACTACTTTTGTAAATGCTATGCAGGGATTGATATATACAGAAGCAGTTGGACTTTTCTGAAGCTGAGATTCTTAGTGTACTTCAGTGAGCTTCATATTTTATCTTTGATATGATTTACTTCCATATTCTTAATGCTTATTACTCAGAATTCATGGAGGAACATGCTATGACTTCCTTTAGGTATTAAACTCTGATCTATCACTTTAAATTCTTTCCTTTTGAATACCTTGATGTATCATTACTCAGAATTCATGCCCACATGCTCTGACTCCTATGAACTTCAAGTTATTGATACTTTCTTGAATGTGTCACTCTTTCATTGTGAAGTATATACAAGCCTCAATTTTATAAGAAGAGCTATTTGTTATCCTTATCTCTATCACTGACTCCATAGCCCAATGGTAGCAAGTCTCCATCTTCCAATCTACAAACATATAAAATCACAAACCATAGAGTTAGCCATCTATCCATATCTTTAATCAATATCATTAACCCTTTGAGAGAGCCCTCTCAGGCTAAGGAGGCTAAGCCTCAGCCTAAAGTAGGTTTGAAAGAGTTACTTAAGGTCTTCCTGGTCAGTAGCCTTCCAGGGTCTGATTTTGAGATAACATAACCAATCAACTGCCTGTACAATGTGGGATCCACCAACTCGGAATCTGAAGCATGAAGCTTCTTCCAGTTGGTAATCATCGGTGTCGACATGGGTCTACAATCCTCCATGTGGAATCTGCCAAGGGTGTCAATATCCTCCCCCTCCCCCAGGAAGAAATCCCCCCCCCCCTGCCACACCTCCAAACCCAAAAAGTAATGCATCAAGCCGATGTCCTTCATCTCAAACTCAGCCGCAAGATCTCCCTTGGAGTGCTCTATGAGTCTCTCTGCACCTATAATGATCAAGTCATCCACATACAACACTAGAATGAGAAGCTCCTCACCTATCACAATATATTAAAGGTTCGGATCTGCCTCACTCTTTGTGAAACCCATCCCTTGCAAGTATGTATCTATCCTGGAGTACCAAGCTCTGGGAGCTTGCTTCAGGCCATAAAGAGCCTTCTTCAGTCTGCACACATGGGACTCCTTCCCATGCACCTCAAAGCCCTGTGGTTGCTCAATGTACACCTCCTCCTGTATGAAGCCTTTGAGAAATGCAGTCTTCACATCCATCTGGTGGATCTTCCAACCCATCTCTGCTGCTATCGATATAATGGAGCGAATCGAAGTATATCGAGCCACGGAAGCGAAGGTCTCCTCATAATCAACTCCCTCTACCTGGGAGAACCCTCTAGCCACAAACCTCGCTTTGAATTTCTCAATGCTGCCATCTGCAGCATGTTTTACCTTGTAAAGCCATCTGGAAGTAACCACGGACTTGCCCTCAGGCCTCGGCACTACCTCCCAAACATCATTCTTCATGATAGAAGAATACTCCTCCTGCATGGCCTCTCTCCAGACCTGCTGGCTAGCTTCCTCCTCATAGCTAGAAGGCTCAGAGTCAAGGATGCTGGTAACCATCGCCATATAGCTACAAAATCTCTCAGGTGGTCTACTCTCTCTGACCGGCCTCTTCGGCTCAGAAACAGATGTGGCATCTCTCAAGGTGTCCTGAAGCCACTTGGGCTTCCTCTTCCCTGAGCATGCTTCTCCCATAGGAGAATGAAACTCCTCCTCCTCATCACCATCAGTAGCCTAAACTCCTGACTGCCTATCTGTTGTCCTCCTGCCTGCACCTGAACCTGTAGAAGCCGATGTACCATGTGAACTGTCCATCAGTGGATTCCCTAGTGAACTGCTCTATGGTCTACTCTGCATGCTTCCCGGAGCACCACCCCTCTGGCTCGTCGAGCCACTGCTCACTGACGGACCTAGCATCGTCATATATGTACCTCCGGATCCTCCTGATCCTGCCCACTGGATCCCTGCGACTGACTCAACTGCTGCTGAGGGTCTGGCTGATCCAGATACTCTAACTCCCGTGACCTCCTAAAGGCCCTATCCTCCTCAAACTTCACATCCCGCCTGACAACAACTTTCATCTGCGTAGGAATGTAAATCCGAAAGGCCTTTGAGGTCTCACTGTAGCCCACAAAGATACCCTTCTCTGCGGTGGGCTCTAGTTTGGTCCTCTTCTCCTTGGGTATGTAGGAGTATGTAGTGCATCCAAAGATACGAAGATGACCAATATCAGGCTTCTTCCCAAAAAAATCCTCCTCCGGAGTCATGTGCCCCAAGGCACGATGCGGACTCCTGTTCTACAAATAAACAGCTATGTTGTAGGCCTCTACCCACAAGAACAATGGCAACCCCTGATCATGTAACATGGCTTTGGCAGCCCTACAATAGATTTGTTCTTCCTCTCTGCAACCTCGTTCTGCTGGGGGTTGTAAGGAACAGTGAACTCCCTCCTAATGCCTGCCTCCGCACACTAGTCAACAAACTCTCCAAGGGTGTACTCTCCCCCATTCTCCGACCTCAGAGACTTGATCTTCCGACCTGTCTGTGTCTCCACAAGAGCTCTAAACTCCTGAAACCGCTTAAAGACCTCACTCTTGGTCTTCAAGAGTTAAATCCAAGTCCTCCTGGAATGATCATCAATGAATAAAACATAGTACTCATATCCACTCAAGGAAACATGAGACATCCGACCACTCACATCGAAATGAATCAAGTCAAGTATCCCAGTCGCTCTGTTGGGAAAAGGGGATTTGGCAAACTTACCAATCGCACATCCTCTGCAAGTATCAAAGTGATCAGTACTGAAATCTGGCACACCAGTAGTGATCTCCCGCAAGGTCCTCAAGGCTCCATGATACATATGTCCCATCCTGCGGTGCCAAATCTCACATAGCTCAGAACTGCTAGCTCTGCTGTCGGTACTACTGCTTAATGCCACAAGGGACTGGAATGCAAACTTGTACACCTTTGCATGGCGTACACCTATCACTCTAGCTGAATCAGCTGGAGTGCCCCTGGGATACATTAACACCTGTCGTCCCCTTAACAGTATCTCATATCCTCTGTCCTCGAAAGCTGAGACGGATATGAGGTTCTTCCTCATCCCTGGCACATAAAGAACATCTGACACCTTCAAGGGAGGTTTGGACTCCCTCTGAAATGTCAGTGTCCCCTCCCTGACTGCTCTAACAACTTGTCATCACCGAGTACTACCTCTATATTAGTGCCACTCTCTGAAAGCTCAGAGAAGTACTCACGGACTCCTGTCATGTGACGTGAAGCCCCACTGTCCACATACCAGATACCTGAAGATGCTCCGCTAATTGAGGGAAAAGCATGCTCCCTCTGAACCTGTGTGGCAGGTGATCCTACACTAGAGGACTCGTACGCAGTGAACCCAAACTCCCGGTCAAAACGAACTGCAAAGTCCTCAACCTTTGCTGAAGCTGCCACGCTCTGGTTCTTCCCCTTCTTCTTCTTCTTCTCCGGACACACAACTGCATAGTGGCCCATCTTTTGACAATTCCAACATTTCACCTTGGAATAGTCCTTCTGTGCGTTACCCTGTTTACCTTTACCTTTGCCTTTGCCCCCACCATTGCTTGTGGAACCCTGCTTCTTCCCTTTGCCTTTCTTGCCTCCTGCTGATAGTGCTACATCCTCATCCTGCTCAATTGGCTTAGCTGCCCCAAGCTGACCTTTCTTGATCTCTGTTTGAATGCAATCATCCCAAAACCTCTCCCATGTGGGAAGGGTCTCACGTGCACAAACGCCATCAGCAAAGTTCATCCATGAACGGGGGAGGCCATTCACTGCAGTCTGCACCAATTCAGTGGGTGGAATGGCCTCTCCAATTGCTGTCAACTCATCTCTCACATTAGTAATCTTTGTGAGATATCCAGTTGCACTATCATTACCCATCTTAATGTTCTTCAGCTTCTCCTTCAAGACCATTTTCCGGTTTTCATTGGTACTCTGGTAGAGATTGGACAATGCTGTCCACATCTAATGGGCATTGCTCTTTCCTCTCACATGAGGAATGCAATGATCTTTGACTCCGTCTAGAATCAGCCTCTTACCCTTGTTGTTCTTTTTATTATACTCAGCCAACTGAGTAGCATCAGTGGGCACAACAACAAGGTTCTGTGTGGTATGCACCATGATATCCCAGACTTCTGCCTCCTCAAAGATACTCTGCATTCTCTCCTTCCAAACGTTGTAATTTGTATGCCCATTCAGCTTATCCTCCACCCTCAATCCTAATGACATCCTGCTGTCCTAAAACTAAAAAATAGCACTGCTGTAGTAAAGATTAAACTGTTGTTTGTGAAAAATCAGCTTGCTGGAATTTTCTGAGTGAAAAATCAGCAGGCTGTAATTTTACTCCTTGCTGTCCCAAACTGCACTTTAGCACTGAAGCTCTGATACCATGTACAAATTTCTCATTTCCCACCCCGGTTTTCAGTTTCACCTTATTTCTCCCATATAGTTAAATGCCCTTTCCCATATCCATACATTCAACAACTGAAAAAATAAATTTTTGCTAAAAACACAAATTCTGAAAATTTTACAGAATGCTGGAAAATGCAGAAATAAAAAATCAGCAGGTACAAATAGTCATTTAACACATTTGAACACAGTGATTTTTGGTCAATCTGACCCTGGAAAAACCCCCTACAACTCTTGGGGAAAACCAGTTCGAGAGCTTTTCTTTATTTCTGAAAATGCCTTTTTTTTACAGTGAGAAATATTCAGCAAAAAATCAGCAAGGAAATTTACAACTTATCTCTTTTCCCGTGCCTCACAGCAAACTGGAAATTACAGCAAACATGACAGCAATAAATGTTGTACGACCTCATCGATTTTCGTGCCCACTTTCAGCCTTAAATGCTACTGTACGACCTGCATTAAATGCGATGTATGGACTGCAATAAATGCGTTGTACGGACCTTGATTTGTGTGCAGAAAAAACAACAAACTTCTCCTCGATTTTTGTGCAAACCACTCCTCGATTTATGTGCAAACCAGCTATACGGATTTCTAGAAAATCGTGCCAAAATCAGCTTTTCACTGTGTGCTGAATCAACTGTACAAATCTGCTCAACTGCTGCCTTAGAATGTGTGCCAAGCTGCTGTCTCCTTCTCCTCGTTGTCCAGAAATCTCCCTTGCTCTCTTGCTTTCCTTCTCTCAATCTGCTCATTAAAGAATGAATGACCTTTTGCCTCCTTTTCCTCCTTTAATTTAATCCTAAGTGACTTTTGGGTAACCTCTAAATCTAATGGCTAAAATAGATTGAGATCTAGGGCTGAGATTAAATGCTCATTTAAATCTCACTTTTGTTTTTTAACTCACCCCACTTTAATAAAGACCCGCTTGGTCATTTATTTCCAAAGTCCTTTTTCGTTTCTAATTTTACATTAATTTTATTAAAGTCACTTTAAAATTAGACTTTAGTAACTTTATCATTTAAAGTCGCTTTTAAATTAGATTTAACTTTATAAAAATTATAAAGTTACTTTAGGAGAAAAATTAAATTCTTTTGGACACTTTTCCCTAGGCCAAAGATCAAAGCCTTAGGGAACCACTTTCCTCCGGTACCAAATTTCAACAAAGCTTATGAAGGAAAAGAACAACAAAAGAAAGGGGGAAGCAACTCACATGACTCAAGAGGTGAAAGAAGAAGAAAAGAAGCAAAAGAAGGAAAATCCGTTGGATCTCTACTATGACTAAGACAAATTATTTACTTCAAGTCTTCTTTAAAGATTTTGAGTATAGGATAGGAGCATGTAGGAATAAAGTAAAGTTGCATGACTAGAAACATCTTCTAGAATCTAGAAGCATGAAGTAGCATTTATAATGAGAATAAAAATGCATGGGTAGAAATATCTTCCAAAATATAGGAGCATGGTAAATATAGCTCAAGATATTCATATAGGAGCATACCTAGTATAGGACCTCATCCATGATAAAAGAAGATTGATCATGATTAAGAATCTTAGAAGGCCTCCATCATCAAAAGAAAAGAAACATTTGCAAGGCAAGGGTCTTTAAGATCCTATAATGGAATCTTCAAAAGAAGGTTCATGAACCAAAGAAGATGTCTCATCGGGAATGCCATTCATGGGATTCAAGAAAAGGATGATATGTAGGCAAGTTAAGATGAAGCAAGAAGGGCCACACCAAGGACAACGAAATGAAGCTAAGATGATCAAAGGAGAATCTAGATGAGGTATGTATGCATCAAAGTTTAGTCATGTTATCATTTGTATATTATTGAGTCATGGGAATAGTTCTATAACATGATCAAGTATGAAAGAATCTCTTGCGGGTGCATGAGGAGAAGATTAGAGCCATTCAGGACTAGCCAATTACCTAGAATGTGACTCAGTTGAGTGGGTTTGTGGGCATTTTTACATATTACAGGAAGTTTGTAAAGGGCTTCTCACAGCTAGCGACACCCCTCACCGATCTAACTAAGAAGGGGGCATTCACATGGACAGATAGGGCATAAGCAATATTTGAGCACCTCAAGGAGGTGATGAGCAGTTGTTCGGTGTTGGCTTTGACTAATTTTACACAACCATTCACCCTGGAGTGTGATGCATCAGGTGAGGGCATTCACATGGACAGATAGGGCATAAGCAACATTTGAGTACCTCAAGGAGGTGATGAGCAGTTGTTCGGTGTTGGCTTTGCCTATTTTTACACAACCATTCACCTTGGAGTGTGATGCATCATGTGAGGGCATTGGTGCAGTGTTGTCAAAGGGAGGCCACCCGATAGCTTTTGTGAGTTAGAAGCTCCTTAGTCATGAGAGGTTGTATTCTATCTATGACAAGGAGATGTTGGCCATTATGCATGCATTAGCCAAATTCCGACAATACTTGGTGGGCAACAGGTTCAGAGTGAAGACTAATTATAATAGCCTTCGCCACTTTTTGGAGTTGAAGGGTCTCAATGAGAGGCAACAGAAGTGGGTTAGCATGATTCAAGCCTACGACTTTGACATAGAGTATGTCAAGGGAAAGCGGAACATAGTGGTAGATGCCCTATCCAGGAGGCCCTCGACACTTTCACTCATGAGCATTTTCCATGATTGGAAGGCACAACTTTTGGTGGAGTACTCCAAGGATCGAGAGGTGTGTAAGATCTTGGATGGTACTCATGGGGATGAGCACTATCGGGTGATGGATGATGTCATCTACTAAAAGGGGTGCATATATATGGTACCCGGTTCATAATTGAGTGGGAAGATTCTCCATGCAGCACATGATTCGCCACTATTACGACATTAGGGGTTCCTGAAGACTTATCGGATAGTTTCACTTGGAGGGGCTTCAAGGGGGATGTGTTGAGGCATGTGTAGGGGTGTGAGGCCTGCCAGAGAAACAAGGGGGAGTTGACTCAATCTCGTTGGGTTACTGCAACCGCTTCCCATTCCCGAGGGGAAGTGGGAGGACATCTCGATGGACTTCATCACAGGATTCCCTATGGTGCAGGGTCGTGATCGTATATATGTGGTGGTGGACCAGTTGATGAAGTATGCCCACTTCTTTGCTATCCCCATGAGGTACACTACTTCACAAGTTGCAAAGTTATTCTTAAGGGAGATGTTTAGGTTGCATGGTCTCCTTAAGACCATAGTTAGTGATAGGGACAATCGCTTAAGGGGGTCATTTTAGCAGGAGCTCTTCAGGTTGGTGGGTACAAAGCTCACTTCCAGTACCAGTTACCACCTTCAGACAAACGGGCAGACCGAGATAGTTACTAAGTGGCTAAAGGGATATTTGCAAAACTATGTGACAGAGCAACAACGAGCTTGGGTGAGATGGTTGCACCTAGGGGAGTATTCTACAATACTACCTATCATATGTCTATTGGTATGTCATCTTTACGAGCCTTATATGGATATGATGCTTTAACTTTCGTTGACCTAGTTTTTGGAGATAATCGGGCCCCAAGGGTCAAAGATTGGATACAAGAGAGCCAAAACATCCTTAAGGCTCTCAAAGAGAAATTGTAGACATCGCAAAATCAACATAAAATGTATGTAGACAGGCACCGGGTTGGGAGATATTTTGAGGTGGGAGAATTGGTTTTCTTTCAACTCCAACAATACCTGCAGTCCACACTGAAGTAGAAGGGCGTCGAGAAGTTACAACCACGTTTTTATGGGCCCTATAGGGTGATCAGGAGGATTGATGAGGTGGAATATGAGTCGGAGCTTCCACCTAGAAGCAAGATACACAATGTCATCCATGTCTCATGCCTCAAGAAGGTATTGGAGCAAGATGTGACAACAACTATTGAGCTACCTCCGTTGGATGAGGATGGGCATCTTGTTCTTGAGCCTAAGGCTATTTTGGAGACCAGAGAGAGGAGATTGAGGAGTAGATTTATTAGAGAATTTCTAATCAGGTGGAAAAACTTGCCCGATGAGAATGCCACTTTGGAGGGTGAGTAGATACTTAAGCACCCATCACTAAAGTTGCTTGAGGGAAAGCAACATTTTGGTGGGGAGGACTGTGATATTCCCACTTAGCAAATATTGCTAAGTGAATATCAATTTTGCTCAATTTTGACATTTTTGGTTCTCAACTTAGGAAAAGGGGGTTAGGAGGACCCCACTTGCAAGTTTTGGCTAAGGAAGGTTCCAACATAGGAGAAGAGAGGAAAATCAAACTCTTAGTGGATGGTGGGGGCCACACCAAAGGGTAATACACACCCCTTAGAACAATTCACGCTTTTGGAGGGAGAAAGTCAAGTGGGGGTCGATGCATGGGGCCCACATGGAGAAAGTGAAACTCAAGGATAAATAGGAGGAGCATGCATCATTCTGTTGCTTTTGAACCTTTGACAAACTAACTTACCGAGCACACTTGAGTTGTTGAGCCAAGTCTGCAAGTGTTGTTTAGCAAATAAGGTTTTCGAGGGGAAATCTCAACTCTTTCTTCGGTGGACGTTGAGTGCCACCCTAGGGGAGCCATTGTTGCAATTTGGAGTTGTTACAAAGGTTTTTCTACATGTTAATTCGTGGCATTCTGGAGCAGATTGGATGCAGAGAGGGACCACACATTTCTGAGTGGATTGAGCTACATAGCAGCATCATTTCTGGGAATTTAAGGGTATATTCCCTCGGGGACTAGCAATATTTTTGCAAGGGTTTATTTGGTGGTTCGAGGGGCTACACTATAGGTCGAATTTTCTTCATCTGGGCTAGTGCAAAGGTGACTATACTAGGCATGCACAATCATTTGTGAGGGCCACTTGTTGTGAGGGCTCATTCTGGGATTTTGGAGCTAAGTTGGTTTGGGGGCGTAAGGAGAATTTTGGGTGAAGATTACTTAGCATTTTGGAGGACTTGGGAAACAATATTTCTTGGGGGTTCGAATTACCCAGCGGATTGAGGAACACACTGTAATTGGGGTGAATTTTGGAGGTTGGAATGAGGCCCAACCCTTTCTGGGTTTCTCTTGGAGAGGCCAAGGCTAATTTCTCAAAATTTTCTAAGCACTCTAGAGGGGCGAAACTATTGGAAACACTGAGAGGGGGGGTGAATCAATATTTCTTTTCAATTGTTATTTTTACTAGTTAGATCACTTATATTTAGAACACAAAATGAACAATAAGAATAAATGCTTTTATTAATTTCTTCTTTGCAATAAATCAAGTATAATATATGTAGGGCTCCAACCCTAGATGAAGACACCGATCTTCAATCTCCCAGGCTCCAACTTGTAATATGCCAAGCACCGACTTGGACTTCCAAGGCTCCAACCTTGTCAGTTTTGAGGCACCACCCTATATCCGGTTCAGGCTCCGACCTGGTTTCTTGAGGGCTGCGATTGTCTAGGGCTCCAACCCTATCTTCCAAGGCACCAACCTTATCTTTTCAAGGCTACAACCTCTTGGGATCGAACCCTTAGCTTTACTTCATCAAAATATATTTGGTTATTCTTCATGGCTCCCAATGTCTTCTTCAACGAGCCCTGTCAATCTTCAGCTATACCTTTACTTTAGTCTCCACGTCTCGTCATCAATGACAACCTTGTTCTTCACATGAAGGTGTCACCACTGCTCTTCATGTTACCCATACAAAACTTCTTCAAGGTTACCTCATGATGGCTTCAATGGATAACGGTCTTCAACGATCTCCACAAATCTTCAATATGCTGCTTCACAAAGTTCTCCAACTTTGCCCTATTCTGTTCTCAAGAGAAGACTTCAACAAGCTCTATTTGTCCAATCCCAATAAATCAAGACTTCGACCAGGAAAACTATGACAACTTTGACCACGATAGCTATGGCAGCTACGACAACTTCAACTATGGCAGCTGCGACAACTTCGCTCACGACAACTATGACAACTTTGACCACGGTAGCTTCAACCAAGACAACTACGACAACTACGACCATGACAACTATGGTAGCTGCGACCACGACAACTACAACGACTTTGACCATGGCAACTACGACAACTTTGACCACAACAACTACGAAAACATTGACCACGACAACTATGACAACTTTGACCACCACTTCCTTAAAAAGTTGCCCAAACGGTAAACTTCAATGTCCTCCTCAGCCTCTTATTTGCTCTTGTAATTCTTGTCCAAATTTTGTGCTCAATCTCAAAAAAGATCACCGAAATCTGATGGCTAGAATGAGGAGACAGACTTATATTTATGCTGGTTTTGCATTTGGGTCAGGAGATACGTTACTTGAATGAGAGGCCAATTTGCATGAGTCGGCTCATATTAGCTTGCATTAAAATATATATTTCTCAATTTAAAAATTCATTTTCTCAGCAACCATTGGGAATTCCGGGGCAAATAAGGGCTCATTAGAAAGAGGAAAAAATCCTTTTAAGATGGTCTAGGACCAATGTTGCACGAAGCGGGGATGCCAAAGCGTCATTTTCCAAAAATCTAGGAAGCGAAGCGTCTGCTATAGATATATATTTATATTTTTTTGCATTTATACTCAAAACAAACATCCCAAATACCAAATTTGTTGTAGAAGACATGAAAACATGCATATTTTTGCATAAATCAAGATAGATATAACATCCATTGTACATTAATGATTAATTATTCGAGCATCAACCATCTAGAATCTAGATCCTTCTCCTCTTGTCTAGCCTTTGCCTTTACGTCGATTGTCTAGGGATATTAGTCAACAATGCCCAATTTTGATCAAACTACCTAATTCAAGACTTAAAATATGGTAGAAAAAGCTTAACATGCTTGATTGATGATTTTGATTTGATTGAAAGGTAATTTTTTTGCTAAGGACGTGCCGCGTGACAAAGGAGTTCAACAATTAACACCACCAACACTAGGGTACATATAGGGCTTGGTGCTCTTGATTAAATGCTAATCGCATACCTTCATACTTGATATAATTTAATAAAATGCCACAATCCCATTGATCCTGAATTCCTGAAAACTGTTAAGTCTGCTGAATTTTGAATATGATATGAAATTCTATTTTCTCCATATGAAGTCCAATGAGGTTGGAACCACTCTCAAACATCCTGAGTCATTTCATGGTAATGTTAAAAATTTAAGTAAAAGGATGAAAATGAAAACATTACCGTGAGGGAGCATCTGCTATATTTATATTTTTTTTTGCCTTCATTCCTCACCCTAACCCAAGGTGGACCCACCCCCAACAAGCAAACTTACCAAAAAATTAACAAAAAATAAAAAAACCGATTTTTTTTAGGCCGCGCGGCGCACTTTTCCGAAGCTTGTACGGAATCGTATGATTCGGCCTCCGAAGCGCCGTACAAAACGTGCTTCAGAGATTTCGAAACGCACTTCGGAGGGATGCTTCCGGAATTTCCAGGAAGCGTCATTATCAATGCGAAACGCGTTTCGGAATTTCGGAAGCGAGTTTCTGGAGGTGCTTCTTGGACGCATCCGTACGGACCGCACTTCGGGGGTTAGATCCGGGGGGGGACGTTCCCTGCAACATTGTTTCCCACCATTGTCAGACCTCAGAGTTTTTATCTTTCTTTCAGTTAGGGTTTGCACTTCAGCCCTAAACTCCTTGAACTTATCAAATACTCCATCTTTGTCTTGAGGAGGTAGAGCCATGTCTTTCTAGAATGGTCATCAATGAATGTTACATAGTAGAGATGACCTCCAAGTGATTTTTCAGACATGGGCCCACACACATTGGAATGAATGAGATCTAATATCTCTTTAGAGCTAGTTTCACTAGATTCATGAACTCCAATAACCCTAGCATTATCAATACTAGAGTCTTTTTTTTTTCAAACTAATACTTTTCCATCAACAAAAACAATTCTTTCCCTTTTATCTTCTAAACAATAAAAAGCAAATTCTTTTTCAAACCTGGAACATATAGAATGCAACTTTGATCCATTATCTAGCTTCAACGATGTTGATCCTAGGCCTCTAACAACATAGTCATCAATAAGAGAACATGTAAGAGAAGCCAAGAATTCTGACCCTTGACCTTGTTGAACAAGTAGTAGATGATCCAACTTCCAATAGTGTTGAAACCCATTTTTAGGTAGTTCACCATAGAGGGAGAATCCATGCCAACAAAATGATCTTTGACTCTTCCTGACCTTAGCTTTGATACCCTGTTGGAAAATCAAAGTAATTATATTAGGGTTTGATTCTCCTTTCTTGATAATTACTTGTGAGTGTGTTGGCTTATTTTACTTCTTTATTATCTTTACCTTTCATCAAGAAATTACTATATTGTGTGTGTATGAAGATCACAAAACAAAAGACACAAGATATAGGCACATGCTAGGGAAAACCCTCCTCGAGGGGAAAACCCAGTCAAGATAATTCTTCCTTTCAGTAGTATTCTTTGAGACTCTTCACCGTAGACCAAGACTAGACTTTCCCTCCACACCAAGTCAGCCTCCCAGATCTTCAACCCCTTCCAACAACTTCGACTAGGCAACAACTTCCGGCAACAGGCAGCTTCCAACAACTACGGAACTTAGGAGACTTCAATCTCCCAATCCAGACCACGAAACAGAGAGAGATGTACCAAATTTTTGATTTTTCCTTTCTCCTTAGACTTCCACAAACTCGCATTCACTTCGGCTTCCCGACAACAGACTTCGCACTCTGTCCTAGCTACAAGAGAACTTCACACTTTTTCAAGCTACAAGAGATTTCGAACTTGTGTGAGAGAATGATGCTGAAATGAATTCAATGAGCTTCCTTTTATAGGGCTTCATGTGGGGTTGAATAGGGTCCTTGGGCTAGCTTGATTTTCTCTTAGGCCGACATGGTGTGGAGGTTACATAATTCATATTTGACTCAATACTTAACCTTTTTACATTTTTCAAAAGCCCAAGGAGGGTCTCTTTAAATGTACAATGATTCTATAGATTCACAATAAATCCTAGAAGTCCTCAATGGGGACTTTGACCTAAAACAAGGTGACCCAAGCATAAAGCCCATGCTTTAATAAGTCACAATAATAATAATAAAAATTCTTTTACTTATTCTTTTGACAAGTACATTACATGATGACTCGAGTACATTAATGAAGACTAAACATAGTTACATTTTTCAACACATCTCACCCCAAAGGTTACATCTCATCAAATGGTGTCCAATCATGAAGCAAAACTCTCTCATCAAGTCATCCTCCAAATCTGCCCACATCATCAATCTAACACCACAAAGGGGACATCATGGACCTAGGGCATGGTGTCATCATGCAAAGTAGTGTACCATCCCCTCTAGAGGGGTCTCAAGTCCTCATCATCATCATCATCAAATCTCCTCATAAATAGGGCAACACCCATCAAGTAGGTGCTATGCTAGCTTGAGGGCATCTTTCCAACTCTAAGGTATATAAGCTTTCTAAGCAACACACTAGCTTTGAAGTGTAGTGTTTCACGTTCTAAAGGGAGAGAAGAGCGTCATATGCTGTGTTGAAAGCATCCCAAGGTTAACACTCCTCAAAAAGTGGCCAATATCTTAGGTCAATATGCCAAGTGGAGTTATCAAGTTGGGTTGGATGTCATCTCCAAAGTGCTAGAGAAGCATCATACAAATATGCCAAGTGGAGTTATCAAGTTGGGTTGGATGTCATCTCCAAAGTGCTAGAGAAGCATCATACAATCCCTTAACGGATGATAACTGAGTCTAAAGCATGAAGATCCTATGACTCCAAATGTGACACATTCAACTTAAACAAAGTTGAAGGAGGTGAGTCCACCACATGGTCGATAATGATTAAAGTTTGGATAGGAAAGTGGTTAGAGCCCATCATGTCCATCAATACATCTACTAAATGAAGCTTGCTTGAGAAGAAAACATCATCTTGTAGATCTTACACCCAATCTGATTGAGTCTGAACCTTTTCGTGACATTACTTTTAGTTAGTCTAATTGAACCAATCCCCATAATCTTTTCCTTTATATTCCCAAAGAGGGTCAAATGTCTATGTAATGTCCCTAAGTAGGAATACAAGTGATATTAAGCAAATAAACTATGCAACAACATATAAAAATTAAACACACATCAAACATCCATGAAAACATTGCCAATAAGGAACTGTTGAGCCACATTATTGAAATTTTGCAGGCTAGATACAATACAAAATGGAATGATGCACTTGGGCCTGTCCCAATGGACAAGAAAGGCCACCCCCAGGTGGGAAAATAGCTGAGTTGAAGGCTGCCTAGCTGTTGCACCACTCTGCACTGCGTTGCTACAGTAAACTGCTGCCTTGCTAGACTTTGATTAGCTGGAAGGTGCTCAAAAACTGCCCAAAAAATTGTGTGCTTCTAACCCTAGACTCCTTGGACAAAACCCAGAAGGGAATTTAGTTGGTTTTGACTTTGGATTTTCCGCCCCCTTGGAGCCTCTCTCCCAGTTTCGACTGCCAATTTCGACTTGCAGGAAACAACCTGCAAATCCCTCTGCAACTCCTCTGAAATGCTGGTTTTACCTGGGCTATCCAACTCCTTGCTCTCCGGATGGCTCTTGGCCAAGATTAACTGCTCTTCAAGTCCCCAAGAATTGCTGCTACAGACCTCTGTGCAATCCCTCTGCCCAAAAATTCGAATCACGGAT
Organism: Pinus taeda; assembly: GCA_000404065.3. NCBI lineage: Eukaryota > Viridiplantae > Streptophyta > Pinopsida > Pinales > Pinaceae > Pinus > Pinus taeda. The sequence continues at coordinate 71,077 of APFE030187494.1, read as the reverse complement.
TCACTGGTCTAGCTCGCTGCAAACTCCAGTGAAAATGCCCTCAATAAGCAGCCTCCTCAGCTCCCGAGACTCCCAACAAGTAATGAATCTCCTTGCTGGCTTCCAACTCCCCCTGCGTGGTCCTCACTGCCCAAGAAATACGGAGTTCCCTCTTTGCACTAATGGCTGAAGTGTGTGGACCTGACTCCCTGAAACTCCTGTTGAACGACCTCCCTAGGGCGAGCACAGATGGTCCTCCGAAGAAAAGGTTGAATCTCATGCGTAAGAGATTCGTGGCTAAACAACGGGTAGAATCGCTAAGCAGCGGAGCGTACAAAAGAGTGTTTGTTTGAAAATGTTCAAGATGAAAACAAAATGAGAGATGATCTCTCTTTATAACTCCTTGGGCCCCCTTAGCCTCATGTGGGCCCCTCCATCCACCCATTCGATTTTCCCTCCAAGCATATCGAATAGCTAATTTGAACTCCTATGTGGGTGGCCCCCACATTCCACTAGCAACTAAATAAAGTCGATTTGGCCCCTAAGTCCCTAAGTCAAAAGTGTGGGGCCCTCTTCCTTAGTCAAAAATGTGCAAAAATGTGTAGCAACACCCTGTTACTAATGTGTTTGAGAAGGGACATGATAGTCCTCCCCTCCCAAATGTTGCTTTGCCCTCAAGCAATCTCAAAGTTGGGTGCTCCAAATTATGCTCACCCTCCCAGGTGGCATCCTCGTTTGGCAAGTTCTTCCAATGCACCAAACATTGCTTGTCCTCAAGTAATCCCTGAAAAAAAACCCTCTCTGACTGTGGACCCTCACTATCACTGCAGACTTAACCAATGTCCCAAATGTGCCATTGGATCGTCCTTGATCGTTGTACTATCTATAGTGAAGGAGTCCCTCGATACCAGGATCCCAAGCCAACCTAATCAACGTGAAGCCCCCCTTGCTCTACTCACTATCCTGCCAAATATGGCCATTAGAACCCCTGTGTCTATCACTAATAAGTAGAGCATCTTGACGATGTAAAACTCTGCCCAATGTTGGAATTTCTAAGTCTAACTGTTAGAAACCCTTCATGTACTTTTCTGATTTATTTCTGCCTACTTGTTCTGATTAATTAACATGTAAATACTGAAAATAAATACAAGTACATGCTCAACACATTACAGATCATCAACTGAAGGAAACAAAACAAGCACACAAGTGACACCGTTGTTTTTGGACCAATGTCCCCGGAAAAAACCAATGCGGGAAAACCGGTGCAGTTATCTGAGGGTTTTAATTATTAAGCAGTTTCAGAATATAATTTGGGTGCCAAAATCGGCTCACCCAACAGAGAATAATATCGGCAGTAGTACCTCTCACTCGGAGACAGATGTTCCGGCTGAAACCTCGGATAAACACTCCGACAGCTCCCAACTCCAATCTGCCCCACAAAAACCCCAGTGTCAGCCTCTAGGGACTGCGTCGACCCTTTCTGTCCCAGCGTCTGCCTAGCGTCACCCTAGCTCACCTTGCGTCAGCCTTTGGAGGCACTGCGTCAACCCTTAGAGCCTCTGCGTCACCCACGCTGGCTCTCTGAGGCATTGCACAACTCTTGGTTGGCTTTGTGTGAGCCCTGGATGGCTCTGCGTGAGCCCTGGTTGGCTCTGCGTGAACCTTTGGCTGGCTCTGTGTCCCTCTCTCCCGGCTTCTGTGCTGATCCTCTTGGTACTATCTTTGCCTCTCTGCTTCTATATTCACTGCCCCTCAGCTGCAACTCTGATCAATCTTTCGACTTCCTCTGCAAACCCTGCCCCAAAATCGAAATATTGATCAACTCGGTGTGTTCTCCAAGTGACCCTCAAGCCTCCTCTTATACTTTTCTCATTGACAATTCAACGACCGATATTAAGTCCCTAATCAACGACTAAGATTAACTCTGGCTTGATCCATGACTTTTGGACCCTTCTAGCACAGTGTTATATTAATTCACATTAATATTTTATTTTCCCTTAGTTTAGAATTAGGGACTCCATTAAAAATATTAATTATTTTAATATCTCCCAAACTATTTAGAATTTGCCCAAACCATTTCTGGGTGTTGGAGATCTCATGTGCTTTAGCCTCTCCGCCAATTTTCGTGGCTAGAGCACATCCGATGCTACGCAAATCAACACCATCTCTTAGCAAGGATAATGCTCTAATAATACTCCTCACTGAGTATCACCCTGATCATCTAGCATTGGTCCTGGCATTGATGCTAGGCCTGCTGCTCAACATCCTCTGCACTGCTGCATCATGTACTGCTACCCATGGCCGTGCCGCTGCCACTGTTGCATTCGTACGACAACCTCCCTCATCATGTTGCCCATAACATTGCCACTGCTAACTGCTGCACTTCAACTTAGTTACTAAGAAGTAAGTAACTAATCTCCCAACTCTGACATCTCCGTCAGTCTAGAAACACTCCCAATGCTAAAGCTCCCTCTGTCGTTGACAAGTGCTCCCTCTTTGACCTCTATGCATCAACTGCAACAACTCTATGCATCTCGCATTGTTGCCTTACTCTGTCCTGGGACTCCTGCACTGTAGCTCCCTCTGTCGCTCCATCCGCATTTGTCTCTACCGACATCTGCTAGTCCTGCTACTCTTCTTCAAGGCTCCCGTAGCAAGGTATAATCCAAGAGGATGGGTACCTCGAGGTTCCTCCCCTCTTCACCTGTAGTTCGTTTGACTACAACTCGATGTCTCCCCACTTCCGCTCAAGTGGCGTGTGAGCACTCATGGCACAGTCATCATCTGTCTCCACTTCCTTCTCTGCCTTTGCTGGCACAACCCTGGTCTCAGAAGCCTCTCCCTTGCTCTTCTTCCTTGGACGTTGGGTCGCATAATGACCCAATTCCCCACAGTGGAAGCATTTGACCTTGGAGAGGTCCTTCTTCTTCCGTTTCTCCTGCTTTACCTTAGATGCTAGGGCAACATCCACCTCCTCCTTCTTGGTTCTGACCCACTTGCCATTGCTTCCTGCCTTGGTCAGCCTTCTAATCTTTTCTTGGTGAAGAGCAGCTCACATTTCCTCCCAACCTGGATGAGTCGCCTTGCCCAGTATGCTCTGGACAAACACCTCCTAGTCTTCAGAGACTGCGTTCAAGGCTATTCTCAACATCAATTCTTGATGCAAAGTGACCCTTATGGAAGTCAGCTGATCTCGGATCTCCTTCAATTGACCGAGGAAGGTGTCGATCTATTCTCCCTTCTGCATCTGGTATGACCGCAACTGATTTTCTAGTAGCATCTTCCTCTGCACGGAAATATGCTGATACAACTTTGTTAGGGCCTCCCACATCTCATTTGTCGTATTCTTCTCGGCAATAAGTGGTACTATATGGTCCTTGACCCTGTCAAGGATGATGCTCTTGGCCCTCGCCATTGCATCCTCGTACGTATCGTTATCAGCTGGGTCAATTGGGACTACTATTGTCCTCAAGGCGAATTGCTTGAGACAATTCCTGTCTAGAACAGATAAGATTATGGCCTTCCAGACTACGAAGTTTGAGGCTCTGTCCAGTCTGTCCTGGTCTCTTACCCTATTCACTGCCATCTTGCTGCTCCTATACTTCCCTCCTAGAAGTTCTTGGTGTGACTCCCTCTGAGCCTCGATTTCCCTCTTAGAAACCATTCTACCAATGTGGAGATGCCCCCACTCCGATCGTTAGTGCAACTGCACCACTGATCCGGATTTCTTGGATAGAAATCCTCGGTAGCAACTCCCTCCTCGTTGGTCTTGCCTTGTTAGGTACTGTTTTGACTACAGTACCCCACCAACTTCACTCTGCAACTTACCCACAACTTCCTAAGCTCCAGCAAATTGAAGGTTAGAGCTTCTAGGCTCTGCGCAATCTCGACACCAGCAAAATCAACACCTCCTGGCCACGGGTGTCAATCCTTCCTGACTGAGAAAGATGACCGGGCACTACGTAGGTCGAGTTTGCTACCCTTTGCCACTGTGCTGATCCTCTTCCTGGCTCAAACTTGATGACGCAGGCACTGTGTCACCCCTTCCTTGCTGCTTCTCTGCTAGGAACAACTTCTGTCACTCGGGACAACTGTTTTCTGCTGCTGCTGCTATGCTCGACTGATGTCCTCAGTTCTCCTGTGATCTGCAACCACACTCTGATACCATGTTGGAATTTCTAACTCTAACTGTTAGAAACCCCTCATGTACTTTTCTAATTTATTTCTGCCTACTTGTTCTGATTAATTAACCAGTTATTTATCATGTAAATACTGAAAATAAATACAAGTACATGCTCAACACATTACAGATCATCAACTGAAGGAAACAAAACAAGCACACAAGTGACACCATTGTTTTTGGACCAATGTCCCCAGAAAAACCCAATGCGGGAAAACCAATGCAACTATCTGAGGGTTTTAATTATTAAGCAATTTCAGAATACAATTTGGGTGCCAAAACCGGCTCACCCAACTGAGAATAATCTCGACTGTAGTACCTCTCAGTCGGAGACAGATTTTCCAGCTGAAACCGTGGATAAACACTCTGACAGCTCCCAGCTCCAATTTGCCCCATGAAAATGCCAACGTTAGCCCTTTCTGGCCCAGCATCTGCCCAACGTCACCCTAGCTCGCCCCGCGTCAGCCTTTGGAGGCACTATGTTAGCCCTTAGAGCCTCTGCGTCACCCACGCTGGCTCTCTGAGGCATTGCGTAGCTCTTAGCTGCCTCTACGTGAGCCTTGGCTGGCTCTGCGTGAACTTCTGGCTGGCTTTGTGTCGCTCTCTCTCGACTTCTGCATTGATCCTCCTGGTACTATCTTTGCCTCTCTGCTTTTGTATTCGCTGCCCCTCAGCTGCAACTCTGATCACTCTTTCAACTTCCTCAGCAAACCCTGCCCCAGAAAACTGAAATCTTGATCAACTCGGTGTGTTCTCCAAGTGAACCTCAAGCCTTCTCTTATACTTTTCTCGTTGGCAATTCAATGACCGAGATTAAGTCCCTAATCAACAACTAAGATTAACTCTGGTTTGATCCATGACTTTTAGACCCTTCTAACACAGTTTATATTAATTCACATTAATATTTTATTTTCCTTTAGTTTAGACTTAGGGACTCCATTAAAAATATTAATTATTTTAATATCTCCCAAACTGTTTAGAATCTGCCCAAACCATTTATGGGTATTGGAGATCTCATGTACTTTAGCCTCGCCATCAATTTTTGTGGCTAGAGTGTTGAAGTTTTTAAGTCTAATAGTCAGAAACCCTCCATGTAGTTATTGGTTTATTTCTTCCTACTTGTTCTGATTAATTAACAAGTTATTTACCATGTAAATACTAAAAATAAACACAAGTACATGCTCAACATATTACAGACCATCAATTGAAGGAAACATAAGCAAGCACACAAGTGACACTGTTGTTTTTGGACTAATGTCCCCGGGAAAACCCAAGCAGGAAAACCGGTGCAGTTATCTGAGGGTTTGATTTATTAAGCAGTTTTAGAATACAATCTAGGTGCCAAATCTGGCTCACTCAACAAAGTAAAATCTCGGCAGTAGTACCTCTTTACTCGGAAGCAAATTTTTCGGCTGAAACCCCGGATAAACACTCCGGCAGCTCCACAACTCCAATTTACCCCACGAAACCCCAGCGTCAGCCTCTAGGGACTATGTCAGCCTCTTCTCCCCTCTGCTTCAGTGTTCCTGGCAGTCCCAACAGTTCGCGGCAGTTCCGACTGTTCTCGGCAGTCCCGGCTTCTCCCTCTGCGTCAGCTTTCCCGGTAGTTCTGGCTGTTCTCGACAGTTCCGACTTTTGCCCTTTGCATTAGCTTTCCCGACAGTTTCGACAATTCCCGACTATTCCCGGTAGTTCCGGCTTCTGTCCTCTGCGTCATCTTTCTCGGCTGTTCTGGCAGTTTCGTCTGTTCGTGACAGTTCCGACTTCTGCCCTTTGCGTCAACTTTCCCAGCTATTCCGGCAGTTCCGGCTGTTCCCGGCAGTTCTGCCTGTTCTCGACAGTTCCAGCTATTCCTGATAGTTCCGGCTTTTGCCCTCTACGTCAACTTTCTTGGCTGTTCAGGTAGTTCCTGATAGCTTCGGCTGTTGCGCTAATCCTCGCGGTGCTATCTTTGCTTCTCTGCTTCTGTATTCACTGCCCCTCAGCTGCAACTTTGATCACTCTCTCAACTTTCTCAGCAAACGCAGCCCCAGAAAGTCGAAATCTTGATCTCTTGGTGTGTTCTCCAAGTGACCCTCAAGCCTCCTCTTATACTTTTCTCATTGACAAATCAATAGCCAAGAATAAGTCCCTAATCAACGGCTAAGATTAGATCTGGTTTGATCCATGACTTTTGGACCATTCTAACACAATTTTATATTAATTCACATTAATATTTTAATTTCCCTAAGTTTAGACTTAGGGACTCCATTAAAAATATTAATTATTTTAATATCTCCCAAACTGTTTAGAATCTGCCCAAATTCTTTCTGAGTATTGGAGATCTCATGTGCCTTAGCCTCTCCACCAAATTTTGTGGTTAGAACACATCCAATGCTACCCCAAATCAACGCTTTCTCTTAGCGAGCACTATGCTCTAGCAATACTCCTTAGTGAGTATTACTTTGATCATTCGACATCGGTCCCTGATGCTAGGCCTATTGCCCATCATCTGTACTGCTGCATCTCGTACTGCCACCCATGGCTCTGCCACTGCTACTGCTGCATCTGTACGACAACTCCCTCTACATCCGTGTTGCTGCCCATGGCCTTGCCACTGCGATTGTTGCGTCTGCACTGCATCTCCTCTCATCATGCTGCATTGTGCTGCCCATAGCATCGCCACTGCTAACTGCTACACTGCAATTCAGTTACTGAGAAGTAAGTAACTGATCTCCCAACTCTGACATCTTTTTCAGGCTAGAGACACCCCCGATGCTGAAGCTCTCTTTGTCACTGACAAGAGTTCCCTCTTTGACCTCTGCGCTGTTGCGACAACCCCCTACATCTATCACCGTTGCACACCTCTCTGTGCCATCCTGCATTGGTGCAACACTCCCATGCCCTTCGCACTGTTGCAGCCTGCTAGCCTTGCGTTGTCTTGGGAATCCTGCACTGTAGCTCCCTCTGTTGTTCCATCCTCATCTGTCTCTACCGACATCCGCTAGTCCTGCTACTCCTCTTCGGGGCTCCTGTAGCCAAGTATAATCCAAGAGGTTGGGTACCTCGAGGATCTTGCCCCTCATCTTCTGTAGTCCTCTTGACTACAACTCGATTGTTGGCATTATGGTACAGGTGTTGTTCTTGATGGCAACTCACTCAGAGGTATGATACAGGTGATGGCAACTCACTCAGAGGACAGATCATATTGCATCAGGTAAAGAGAGAGATATATGTAGGTTGACCGTGATGAAAGCGCGTATATACGCGGTTTATCTGAGCAAAAGGCGCGTACGAGATATACGCATGTTAACCTTGATGGAAGCGCGTATACACGCAGGTTAGCGGAACAGTAGGCGCGTACACGCGGGTTCATAGAAGTAAAGGCGCGTACATGTTGGAAACCATGGTTTTGGTCCATGGTATTTGGTCCGAAGTGACGACCCCAGGTATTGGGTCGAAGGTATTGGTTCGACATGGTTTTGGACCATGGTATTGAGAAAAGCCTAAACCTATATAAGGAGAAGATCATTAGGCCAAAGGGGGTGTGAAATGAATGTCTGTTGAAGGGTGAAGTTCGAGCATGATTGTTATGGGTTTGTGATGCTTGGCTTGATCAAGTTGATGACAACGAAGGTTTAAGCAATTATCTATAAATATGTACGCGGGTTCTCTCTGGTAAAGGCGCGTATACACGCGTGTTTGACACAGTCAAGTAGCGTATATCTGTACGTGGGTTCTCTTTGGTAAAGACGCGTATGCACGCGTGTTTGACATAGTCAAGTAGCGTATGCATTATGAGATTTGATCTTTCTGGTCGTTATTGATTCTTATGGTTGTGGTAGAGTTCTGGGCTCTGGTATGTGTTTTGGTAACTGTGGTTGTTGACAGGGTTTCAATGATTAAGTATTGGGTGATTCAAAGATTGATGATACAGGCATAATTGATGATAGTATTGCAGTGATGATTGTTGTGTATTTATGGATCCAGTCTGAAAATTTATGAAACGTGGTCCCTGGAAGAAAGAGAAGGTTGTAGCCTTCTACAGGTAGCAGCTTGCGTACTAGTATCTCGACTAGTACAAGAACTAAGGGGGTTGTAGCTCCCTTCCAGGAGAAGCTGGAAAACGAGAGAGGGTTGTAGCTCTCTGCAGGTAGCAGCCTGCGTACTTGTAAAAGACTGCACCAGTACAGAATCATTGTAAAAAGAAGTTTCTAATTAAAAGAAGATAGAGACGAATTGCAGCAGGTGGTTTTCACCCACATTGGGTTTCCATCTTATATCTTGTGTTCTTATGTGTGGTTGTCTTATGATCTGTTTTATTGTTCCTGGAAACTGTTTATATGATTCTGGTGCATAACTTAATGATCAACATCTGTAGAATAAAGTAAATTATAAATCTGCATAGTATACATGGGTTTCCTTATCTGTAGTTGCGTATATACACGGGTTCATCTAACTGAAGTAGCGTATATGTTCTGGGTTTGAAAAAGAAAATAATTGACCAAATAATACTGATTCACCCCCCCTCTCAGTATTATTTCCAACAAGTGTATCTCAAAGGGAATATCTTGGTCCACCCTTTGCCCTTGATGTCAAAGTGCGAGAGTATTTTGTTGTTTCTTGATATTTCTAACAATTCCCAATACCTCTAATAGTTTCTATAGCTTGTAGTAATCAACTCCAATATGGTTTCCATCAAGTCCAAAGGGGGAGATTGTTGGAATTATGATACAAGTGTTGTCCTTGATGGAAACTCTCTCACGGGTGAGCTTAGATTTGTTAGAAGACAACTCACAATGTAACAGGCCAATTCAGAGGCAACAGGGTATTGGTACAAAAGAACAGGATGTTGGAACAAAGGTCTATTGATCAGAATCAAGAAGTTGAAGGAAAAGGATGTTGTAAGATGTATACATAGGTTCACTTTGATAAAGAAGAGTATTCACATGGGTTAATAGAACAAAAAAATGTGTATACGAATGCACACACTTTCACAAGAGGAAAAATTCATATAGGTTAGAAAATGAAGGAAATTCAAGACTAAACAATACCAAGAGTCAATAGCATGGTATTATCCCACAATATTGAGTAGAGTAACGACTATTTGATCCCGTCCAAGAATAACATAGGTTCTAAGTGTTGTTTTGGTCAGAGGTATTGAGAAATGCCAAAAACTATATAAAGAGGTGAAGATCAAAGGGCCATGTGTGCAAGTGAAAGGGATTCTTAGGAATACTTCTATCTAAAGTATATTGCAGGGGCTATGATTATGCTATGATCTAAAATATTTTGTGCACCTTCGATACAATGTTGGATTAGGATCATGAGACCTGAAATGACTTATCATTGTATGATCTGATATTGGTTGGGCTAGCTCTAATTTCTTATGCAAGTTTAACTCTTTAAATGTTATGATATGGGTATGTCTAAAGTCTGGAATAACAACATAATTGTAAGTTAATATTTGTAGATATATATGTTGGTCCGCCTTGGTAAAGTTTTGTATACATGTAGGTACGACTCTTCCAAGTAGCATATGCAAAAGAAAATCCGGTTCTTCAGAAATTAATGATCTATCTTATCAGTGTTGCTATTTTACTGTTGTCGAGAAATGAAGTCTTATTAGATTTGAAATTAAAATTTAATGCATGAGGAGTTTTTGTCTGATTGATTTATTGATTAAGTGAGAAGGTTTATCTTTGTTGCTAACTATCTAGATCTCTGTAAATTGACAGTAGATGTTCAGAATATTACTGGTTGATACAGATTTGATTCAGAAGTTTGTATGATTTAGTAGTTTGGAGGTATATGTAGGTTTTGTTACAGGAAGTCATTGGGGATATAATTTGTATAAGTAGAGAGGCCTAGACCCTCATTAGGATTTGAATTTTTGTTGAAAACTCTAAGCTATTTTCGAGCTCCATACTTGTGAAGGTTTTATTGATCTAATTTTATGTTTTGCTAAGAAGAATGAGTTTTGTTTTGAGCCAGCATTGAGTTGACTCATAGGGCTGAAGCTCTTAGGTTAGCGCCCAAACCTAGTAGCTAAGTCTCCTCTTTCTTGTATCTTTATGTTTAGATTAGTCTCATAGCTTCATTGTCAATTTTATTTTAGATGTGATTTCATTGCAAGTAGTGTAGATTGGATTGGTTGTTTATTAGTTTTCTTCCATTTATGCCTTACTTCAGTAGCAGGTTAGCAAGGATAAAAGGAATACCACAAGGTTGTGAGTGGGTGTCTTGGCCTCATTTCCTCCCTTTGGGATCATGATTTAAGGAAGAGACCTTTATGTATCCCCAAAAACATAGATTTATGTTTCTTGCATAAGCTTTAGATTTTACTGTATTTAAGTCAGAATTTGATCAGTTTTACAAAGTAGGATTTCATTTTCATCTCTTCTATATTCACTCTTGTATTATATATCATCCATTCTTTCATTCCTTTCAACAACTTTCCTCATGCATAATGTAGGCAGTTAGCTTATTAGTTATGCTTTGCTAGCTTATGGGAATGCTTCTTGTTTACATATCTTTTTGGGAATTATATGTTTTATGCAGAGCAACTGCTTTAGGAGGAGAAGAAGACTTCATTTCCAGCAACCACCTTCCACTCCATCCACCATAGTCATTCCTTGTTTTCACCATTTCCTTCAGTAGTTTTCATCATTTTTCATAGAAATTCTTCCAATCACATTGAGTGAATCCAATCATCCTATATCTTTGTTGTTGACTTTTGAGTGATCCTAGACCTTTCTTCACTTCATTCCACCCATCTACCACCTTCCCTAAGATTTCCATCACCTCCAACACCTTCCATTTTTCTTTCTGTTGTATCCTGTAGGTTTACAGGAATCCTGTAGCTTTCTACTACACTTCCTGAAATGGCCTATTTTGAGGCCAAGTTGAGGGAAACCTCTACGAAGTCACAAAAATAATTGAAAGGGTGTCCCACACCATCCAACCATCCCCTAACCTTCCCAGCCATACTCCAACATCCTTAATTCACCTACCACATTACCAAAAAAAATTAGTTTTCATACTTGATTTTGCATGGAAAAACAAAAAGACAAAATTTATTTCAGTCCCTTTACTTGCACATTAGTGATGTTTGATGCTTCTTAGTTCCTTCCTTAGATAGTTGAATTTGGTTCATGTTAATTTACCATTACTGCAAATCATAGTTTATTGGGAGTTAGTTAGGAAATGGTGTGATTTCGCATTGAATTTCGGTATTATCCATTATAGCAATAGAGTACCTCTCTCTTAGAGCAAATTTCCCTTTCTTCCATCAAAAAACCAAGATTCTTCTAAATCCATAGAAGTTTGGCTTGAAAACCCCAGTGGTATCTCACCAACTGAACTGTGAGAAAAGGCAGAGCCATCACTTTTACTTGTCTATACAACACTGTCACCTCCAAGTTTGTATGAAGCCTGGGTTGACAAAGTAAAGCTAGTAGCCTAGGAGTTGGAGCATTCTTTCTGTAATAATGGCGCTCATCACACAGTGTTTTGGTGAAAATGATATGACTATTCAAATTGACAGGTTGTTAGTTGATGCAATTATTATTATAGAGTTTGAGATTCAAAATTTCTGATGGGTTCAGTGTGAAAATTTGATGAAACAAGGCCTTCATATTATGTGGTTGTGTACCAGAAGCATCCAGTCTGAAAATTAATGAAACATGGTCCCCAGAGGAAGAGAGAAGGTTGTACCCTTCTTTAGACTGATGCCTATGTACTAGTAAACATATCGACTAGTATAAGAGCTAGGGGGTTGTAGCTCCCTTCCAGTAGAAGCTGGAAAATGAGAGAAGGTTGTAACCTTGTGTAGAGGGGTGCCCATGTACTGGTATGAGTCTACACTGGTACAAGATTGTAGACCAATTTTCTTTATATTAAGAGGACAAAGATGACATCAGCAGGTGGTTTTTCTCCTGCATTGGGTTTCCACCTTAAATCTTGGTGTTCATATGTGTTGCTTATGTGTGATGATTTATTCTATTATTACTACACATAGTTATTGTATAATATGATATTGATGCACTAATTAAAGATCAACACATGATAAATTAACTAAATCATAAGTTCTCTGGGTATACATTGGTTTCTTTAATCACAGCAGTGTACACACACAGGTTCACTTCACTGAAGTCATGTATACAAATTTGATTTGGAAATGAAAGATTATTGAATTGTAAATACTGATTGACCCCCCTGTCAGTATTATTTCCAACACAAGGCCTGATATTGCACATGCAGTGGGAGTTGTAAGCACGTACATGAACAATCCTAGAAAAGAACAATGGATGGCGGTGAAGTGGATTCTTAGGTATTTGAGAGGTTGCACAAATCAAGCATTATGCTTTTGTGGTTTAAACATTTCTCTATAGGGATATGTTCATGCAGATATGGTGGGTGATAAAGATAACAAGACAAGTGCCACAGGGTATGTGTTTATTGTAGGTGGAACAACTGTCAGTTGGGTTTCAAAACTGAAAAGTGTTGTTGCACTTTCAACGATGGAAGGAGAGTATGTTGCTGCTACAGAGGCTAGTAATGAAATGATTTGGTTACACAGGATTTTTGACGAATTGGGTAATAAGCACGAGTTGGGAAGGTTATACAGTGCCATCTAGAGTTCCATACATCTTGTGAAGAACTCTACATTTCATTCTATGACTAAACATATACAACTCAAGTACCATTTCATATGATCAATGTTGGAAGATGGACAGCTGTAAAAGACAGACTAGCCAAAATCCTACAGATACGTTAACAAAAGTTGTAACCAGGGAAAAGCTAAGATTCTGATTGGTTTCAATTGGTCTTCAAGTATGATGATGAAGATGAGAAATAGTCAGGCCAAAAGTGGAGTCATTATCTAGCAAATGAAGCAGCGGTGGAGTTTCTATAATCAGTCTCTAAGTGGGAGATTGTTGGGTGTGGAGCTCGATTACCTTGTTTATTCAAAGGTATCACCGCATTGAACCCCAGTCCATAATGGGGCAGAAACACCACCCATTTTTACGTGCCGCCAGGGAGGACCAAGGGGGGCAACAGTGGGGGATCGGGAGTAGTGCCCCCAAAGCTAAAAATAGATGTAAATTTTCCTTGTAAAATGTTGTAATTTCGTAGTCAATCTGGGTCATTCATTACGCAAAAATCTTACGGTAGAAGTTATGCTTGATCTAGGTTTTTTTGCCCTAGAAGGAAACCCCTCACTATATATGAGGGAATTGTATTGCGGCTATGTAGATGTGTATTCTGAGCGAGCAAAAGAGAGGATATTGTGTGAGAGTGAAGAGGAATGTGAACATGGATTATTCATATGTAGACATGTTTACGAACATTATGTTTTAGTTATAAACTATTAATCTAGAGTATTCACCAAAAAAACTTGTACAAAATTTACTTACAACAGTGCCATGAGAAATTGGCACACACCCTTCAGATGCTTCATATTAATGGAAAATAATAGTAATACACATTATAATGAGGTATCATACACTCGAATTAAATAATTAACAACATCATTATCCATGTTGTATTCACCAACCAATGGCATCACAATTAACATAGAACATATTTAGGGTCATATCAGATAGGAGTAAGAATTGAATATAAACAAAATTGAGCCAAACAAAGTATACAAATTATTGTTATTATGTTAATAGTAAACTAACACAAATGAAAAAAGAACAAAAACATAATAATAGTAGCAAAACCACCATCGAACAAACCCATCCATAGTCGACATCAACCCATTATATAATCTTAGCCTTCAACACCATACTCTTATGAACCTTCTGCCAGCTGACCCTAATGGTTTTTCCTCATACATGCCAAGTTGCAACTAATTTCTTCACCATACTAGATTGAATTGCAACTAATTTCTACCTACAACTAACCAATTCACACAACTGGAGAGTGCGATATGAACTACCAAATATTTATGCTAGGTCATTGTCTCACTGATTCCATCTCAAATATGTGCAATCTATCAAACATTTTTGTGGTATCCACCATCCTCTGATGCATCAAATATTCCTTATTTCCTCTTGGCCCCAACAGGCCCCCAATGGTATTTGGGGCTCACCCCCAAGCGAGTATGATCTAATTGTATGCCAAGTGAAGCTAATACCTACTTAGACTTTGGTAAAAATTGTTCAAAACTTTTCTTTGTTGTTGCTACCTACTATTTTTCTTCCTCTCTCTAACAAAGGATCTATTCTTCTACTTCAACAAGCATGGGAGTTAAGAAAAAAAATCTGATTTCATTCAATTATCTCCTTTGTTGTGTTCGATGCCACAAAAATGTTGTCAGTGACTTGTAACACTTCATCCTGCAATTGATCCAATTTTTGTGCTATCTCTTGTGAGATACGCTTAACTGATTATTCTACTTGTCAAAATCGCACTCTCTTCCATAGCTAGTTGGCATTTGAAAGTGACATAGTGGTCAAACTGCTACATATGGATTTGTACCTTTTTTACGTAGCCTAAATTTGATTTCTATTGTAGCAACTACAACCACCCTCCAAAATTTTGCCTTAGCTTCATTTTGGAGCCTCCATACCAACATTTCATAGCACCTTGTCTTGCTTCGTCAAGTACACAAGATTCAGTGTTTTTATTTCACAAAGGCAGCCTGTCGATCACAACTTGATGAATTCCCCTCACAGGCTGATCACCCGGACTTAGTCTAGTTGCAGGATGAGCAACTTGCCCAAGAAATTGCACACTTGTGGAGGGCAACCAACCTTCCCTCCGAAAATTGTGCAATCCTATATGGCAGCCTACTGGGCTCCAGAATTGAAGCTCTCACATCCCACAACTCATCAAACCTCATTCTTTCACATCTATCTTGGAGCTCTCACATCCCACAACTCATCCAAGACTCTTCGACAGATCCGACTCAGCTAGTCACGGTAAATCGCCTCAACCTGTCTTTTTCAACATTTCTGTCACTTTTTGTGTATTCGCTTGTGTGAGTGTTATTTGCTTGATTTCTTTGAATTATTTATATCATTTACATGTATACTAGTGTGTCCTAGATTTATTTAATTTTTCATTGGTATCTCACTATTGTTGCATGCATGAAACTATTTTGCACGAACGGTCACCGATTCGGTGACTCGCTTCACCCACATGCATGTTGATATGTTTACTGAATCCTTAATTCATGTTTGTGTGCATTGTCAATCACTTATGCTTTCACTTAGTGTCACCATGCATTCACTATCATATTTTCTTTCATTTGCCCATCGGTGACTCAGGCAAACCTTTGCCTGGACTCTGCCTTCATTAAGACAACATTGTGCAATCTGGGGAAGGAAGGATCTGTCTTCCTCTCTAGAAATGTGCATTTCTTCCCAGCACTTTCCTCCAAGATTTTTGTGCACATTTCTGAGGGACAGTGAATGCTTCCCCAGACAATTGTGTAATGCAATCCCTGAGCCTGTAGTCACTCCCAACTGGAATTACGCATTGCATAGTCCTAGCAGCCAACAGCCAGTCTCGCCTCCCAAACAGCCCACATTGCCTTTTACATAGCTCTGGTAGCTAGTCACCCAGCCTCCCAAAAGAAATTGTGCAATCTTTCCCATCAATTTCCCAGGTATGCGTTGTGTCATTCCAATAATTTGCTTTGGTTTTCGCTAACGGATTTCTTGCCTTGCATTTTTATTGTATCTAGATCTTTCAGGTGTTCATCTGTCTCTTAGCAGTACCAGATTAATGGCTTCCAAGAGAATAGGATCACAAGGCACTAATGGAAATGCAGCTAGAGTAGCAGTTAAGTGAATGTCCTCTAGTCTAATGATCTATGAAGATACAAAGTTGTATCTAGACATGGGCATGAAAATAAAGTGGCAAGAAGGCAATGAAACATTTACAGGCACTTTTGAGGAAGGCCTCGAAGATCGTCAGGTGTATGTGAACATTCACAAGTTTAACTTACCAGATTGCATGCAAATACCCCGCGTTCCCATCCATAGACATGATACACTAGATCATCGCTCACACTGATCCCAAGACAATGAACTTGAGCAATGTCTATGGGATGAAGCTTGAAACCTTTTGGGCGTGAGATTACAATGAGATGTATCAGATGTCTAAGCCCATGACTGTCATCAAGACTCCATGCATATTACCCAATAGAAGTGCTAACTCTAGAGATATTATGAAGAATTGGGTAAAGGAGTCAGCCCGATTCAGGTTGACACCCAACCAGATCTACAAGACAAAGATACTAAGGAAGGTGTAGCAATAGTTGGTCATATTTTCTTGTCAACTATATGGCCAAGAAAGAACAAAAACCTTCCCACAGAGTTGAGTGATCGCATTGGACCAAGTGGCTAGAGAAGGAAAATCATGTAACTGATCTGGCATATTGGCTCATTAGTTGAAGGAACAAGTAACACAGGCTAGACAGTCACCCGCAGGTATGCATGGAGATATTTACATGCCTGCCTACATCTTAGATGCAATCTATTCCTAACATGATTTCCCGGGTTTGGAGTGGGCATGGTCACCGACGAAGACTGCTGTGAACATATATTTCATGTTGTTATCTGAATATAGCTTCAGAGGATTAATCACATGGTTGCTCAATCATTTTGTCGCACTTGTGTACAAGATGATATTTAAATAGAACCCACCCTACATGTCAAAGGAAGCAATGGAGGCATTGTTAGGGATTTCTAATTGGTATCCCTCACTATCTGGCACATTCACTCGAATGTTCAGAGCAGAGAAGCCTCCACATGTTCTAGCAAATTTTTACTTGGACATACCTATCATGCAGGAAGTAGCATATCACATCTAGGAAGGGTTGACAGCTAGACTGCACCAGAAGAAGAAGGCACCTTAGCCCACTCTTCTATTGCAGATTGGGTTATATGAGATTCAGAGTATCAAGCAAGTAGATGTGGAAGCAAAACTGATGAAGAAGTACCCATTTGACCTCCGAAGCTACAATCTGTATGACCTACATTGTATTGTTAAGGATCATTGTACGAGAGTTCAGTTCAACTGGATCCATAGGCATGTCATTGGGCCGAGGAGGACCCATGGAGATATTTCTATAGTTTCTCCAGACCCAATGAACCAGTCGGCTTTGCTGTGGAGTGGTAAGCAAATCAACATGAAGTAGCATCACAGAGAGAACCAATAGCAATAGTAGCAGTAGTGGCAGCAGAGGAAAGCATACCAATGCGCCACAAAGGTAAGAGGAAGATTATTGATCACATGGAGGAGGATAAAAGCTGCATGTTCTGAGTAGATCAATTGATAGATAAAGTAATTATGGCTATAGAGGCAAAGAGGCACTAGCGCAACATGAAAATCCCACAAAAGTGGAGCGATAAGAGAAGAATGGAGGAAGCATAGAAGGAGTTGAATGAGCTGAGGGAGAAACTCAGAAAAGAGAAAGAGTTGCACAAATAGGAGAGGGAAGCACAGCAGTAGTAGATGAAATAGGGAGCACAACATGTGAAAATAGATGAAGCAGTGCCCGTACAAGTAGTTGACTTATCAGATCAACTAGCATCAAGTGAACATGGTGATCCATCACAGGAGAAAGACTTTGCTCACGAGATAGAACAAACATTTCAACAGTTGGACGAAGACATGGGGTAGCAAGAGTTGGAACAGGACACCGACCTCATGCCACACCACAGAGAGGTTGACTAACTCGATTCAATGCATCTAGATGATGAGAAAGTCTTGAATGACCAAGGAGGCATTGAGATCCTTGGTGATCATCCAAAAGAAGAGATGCACAACATATCATTTGACAAATCCCAAAATAGAGTTGTGCAGTCTCACAGAGTGCCAACTCTAAAGGATCATACGTCTCTACACAAGTTGAGGAATGAGTGATTGTGACTGATGTGCACAAACATCCAGCTACCTTGGCCGATGCAACCAAAGTGTATGCCGAAGACACTATCTCATCTGTTTGCTTTATGATAGCTGAGAATGAGAGAATGGCAAAGGAACTACAATCGACCAAGAAAGGAGGAGACTTGGTGACAATGTCCACATGAGCTAAACTGAAGAAGGAAATACTAGATGAAGCATTGTCCCTTGACACAGTTAAGTGAGCATTGTACTCCGAGTTTGGTATCGTACACGAGGTAGTCGTCCATCTCAACGGATGGAAGCAACATTTTGCTAGAAGAGCACGTATCCTAATGAACTTGCATGTTCTTGTTGATGACATGCAAACATGGATGATGAAGTACATGGGAGCCCAACTTGACTTGCCTAAGATGATGAGGGTCAATGTGGTCGAGCTAAAAGAACATATCTAGAGTCCGATTCGGAACTATGAAGAGCTCCCACAGTTCATCATTAGCATATAGGCTTCCCATGCACGAGTATTAAAGAGTATGGATGTTGTGGTGCATGCACATGTGATCCCATCACTTGGGACTCTCACCCAGGTGAAGAAAAAGAAACATGGCTGACTAGAGCTTGACTCATACTTCAATGAGTTGATGTGCATTGCCACGAGCCCAACTTTTCCATCAGTGCATACATCATGAATAGGTATGTAGCTGGTCTGGCCACATTGGAGACTATGGTGTGGATGCTTTTAGAATAGTTAGACATAGGAGCCTGAGGAGTGTACCCAGATGCTATTGAGGGAAGAGTCAGGCTTCAGACGGATGTCACCGCGGATCCCAAATACACCATCAAGGACTACCAATATTGGAGTTAGTATGTTATTGTCAATCAGCATGAAGATGTTGAGGAGTTGGACTTCCATGGTTGTTTAAGTCAGAGTGATGTCTAGCATGGCTTTCTCAAGCCATCTCGTTAACATGGGTACATGTGCATTGTAATGTTCAGTCATGGCAAGTGTAATTCAAGTGTCAATAGTTGGATGTAACATGCATAGAGTACGTGAAGAATCATGAGGGTAGTTGAACTGTCACAAAGGGGAATGTCAAGGGTCACCCCACCCTTTGCTATAAATAGTCCCTCATAACTAATTGTAGAGGCTTTTTGTTAACCAAGATTCCCATAAGATTATCTTCGAGAGAGCTTGGACAATATTGTAATACGCCTTGGCTTCTCCACTTCACAGGAGCTAGTACATCTCTTTGGAGGAGCTGGCAGATGTGGCTATAACATTACACTATTGGAGCTAGTGGTTCAACATGGATGTATTGTATGACTGGAACTTACACTTCTTTATATAATAAGAGCCAACACGTTTCATGCATATGATTTATTGTATTCTAGCTATCTTGTTTACTCTAAATGGCATATATATTTTCTTTGTTACGCATGCATGTATGGACTATTTTGTATGAGTATGTATGAATCTTTCCAAAATGTGTTGTTGGTTTAACCATCACTTTGGATAGCCAACTAACTCCACTTCCATCTTTTGATGTATCTTCGCTCGTGTGTTCCCTTCCCATCCGAGTGCTATTATAGGCTCTCAAGGGGCGCACTCATCTCGACCCACTTGTGTTAGAACCTCTCATGCACCTTCCTTGACTCACTGCAGTTGTCACACACCTACTATCAACAAAGTTATCCTACTTGCCTCTATGTGAAATCGTGGTCAAGGCATTACCATATGATCCATTGTTGGGACTTCTACACCAAATAGTATGAGTTCTAATTAGGACATCTTACCTACGAGATCCCCTTGACATGTTGGCCTGTCCAGCACTATCAACATTTTTGATGTTAGAAGGAGGTCCAGATGACAAGATGTGTCCTCTCATCCGATTTTGAACCTTCACATATCTTTCATGGATTCTTGCACTCTTCTCACTCCACAATGTTTGTCTAATCATGAAGATGTCACCATCATGAGGGATTTTTTCGATCTCTTGTCCACTTACACATATGATGGTGAAGGTGAAGTGGCTTGGCTTGAGTACTTACATGAATTTATTTCCATGCTTCATGTAGAAGATGGGTGTTATGATGAACATGTCAGCTTACATATTGCTTACACACTTTGTGAATATCCACTTCGATGGTTGTGCAACCTATCGACTGACAACGTGCACTCACTTGAACACTTTTGTGATCTCATTGAAGACACTTTCAATCATTTTGATCAAGACCATCTTGACCGAAAACTATTCCAGCAATGGAAGGCTCCGCATGAATTGATCATGGATTTTCAGCAGTGCTTCTATGACTTGCAGTTTCAATCTCTGAGGAGCGAGATGAAATTTTCCTATCTTTGGGACTAATTCGAGTATTTCCTTAAGAAATCTGCTCATCCAAAGAAGAATCTTGAAAGCAAGCCTCGCTCAACATTCTTCACTGATGGAGCTACACAATCTCATGTGGATGGGGTCACTGTCTCGACTAACTGTCTGTCATCCCCTCATTCAAAAACTCCAACATTTCCAAGTGATGTTGAGGATCATGCTCACACACCTATTCAAATTTCACATCCTCCAACATCACTTTAATTATTTTTTGCACAATGTTGGTTGTGAGTCCTTTGAGTTCTTATATGCATTATGTTCCACGACCTCCATCTTCGCACTTATTTGTTCCTCCAGATGATGTTGTCTTGCATTCTTCCATTCCAGACTCTTCACTTGTTGTGCACGAGAAAAAATCAATTGACAGAGTTGGTGTTGCACAACCAACATGCACTATCATTCACGAAGAGTATGAGTGGGAGCTTGAGCATAAACACTCGGTGAAGGATGACTCCCTTCCATCCGAACCCCCTCTGTTCATTCCTAACATCTTTGGTGAACGTACTATCCATGATTTTTCATGTGTGTCCTCATCCACGGATGCACCCATTGTTGATCACTCGCAAGACTCACTGGATGTTGGTCTGTTATTTGACAACGGAGAGGATAAGTTATTCATTGAATATCCACTGGATCTTTCATATGTCTTTTCCGAAAATGCAAAGGATGAGTTTGTTCGCTTTTCATATAACCCTCTATTTGATTCATCTGTTCATGAGGATGTTGATGAAATCATTTATTTTTCTGATCATAGCAGTTGTGACCCATTTACTTCCATATTTGATCACAATCATGACTCTACCACAGTTGATCTTTTGAAGCCACCTGTTGAGGCACTTCAGCCTGAGCTGATGGTTATGTCAAGTCCTCACTCCCTTGGGGTTAATCTCGCTTCCAATCAAGAAACTGTTGAATCACCCAAGGCTCCTCATCACTCATTTGTATGCATTGAAAATCAATTTCACACATAGATAATACTTCCTCCTCTCGAACTGCACGATCCCATCAGTCATGCATTGGAGGAATCTTACTTTGCAAGCACTTGTTTGCGACACAAGGCATCTATTTTTCTTTTGTTTGCTTGCACACCACAGTCAAGAGTGTGCTTATGCTTCAAAGTTGCACGCCATGCCACACAACACTATGATAAGTCCACGGACTACTCATCATGCACTTTCACTCACTTATGTCTTGTGGACACTTTGAAACACGAAGTGTGGTTGTCTACATTTTTATATCTTTCTTGCTTGCTGGTTCGCACAACTGGGTTTCTCGCAGACCAAGCCTTCACCAACTTGGGTCAACCAATGTACTAGTGGCTACATTGGAAATATTACTTCATGTGATTAGGCCCAAGCACCATTAGTGTAGGAGTCGAGGTAGTGTTTGCTTTTAGTCAGTTTGCTTGTGTGCTTGGTTTCTTACATACTTTGTTTGTTTGTTTGTTTGCTTGCTTGCTTAATTACTTTCCTTGATATCATTTTTGCTTCTGTTGTTGCTTTGCTTTGTTGTTTGTTAGTTTTCTTGTTTCGTTCGTATAGTTCGCTTGTTTCATTCGTAGGTTAGTTTCGTATGAAACCATGTATGGCTCTTCAAATGAGTTGGGTAAAGTACAAGAGGACGTGTACATCTATCACTTCTCGGTTATCTATCATCTTTCCTTTGTATGAAGAACTTGTTACATTTAGTTGGTGATACATCGAAGGAAAATACGTACTGTTCAAAGTGAACCTTTGTAAAAACACAATGCTTGCACGCTGACTAGTGTCACCTTCTCTAGTCAGTTTTTTTTGGGTTAATCCTCATCATCTCAGTCAAGTAGAGTAAGGTGAGGGGGAAAACCTTAATAAGCATGTCAGAGATACAATAAACTACTTCTCTGTTGGAACAACCTCTTCTTCTCTCAATATGTTGGGATCCCTCTTCCGCCTCTGAAATGAATAAGTGCTATGCACAATAATGAAAAATGAAAAAAATGAAAGCGAAAAACTTCGAATGGAAAATGAATAAGGCGAAAGGAGATAAAGGCTTCCTACATAGGTAGGTGATGAAAGTAACTCTGTCAGGGTACTGACAAGGCTTGCTGGTAGCGGATCCATGCTTTTGTTCCTATGTGACTTTGCTGAGGTACTATCGAGGCCTGCTTGCAGCGGAACAACACCAGAGATGAAACTAAGACTCTGACGGCTATGTTGCCTATGCACCAATATACCCCTCAAACCCAATCAAAACAACTTTGTTTCCTTGGCTTGGAATGTGTGTTAATCAACCAAGAGTTTGGCAGATACTACATCTTACAATCAAGCTAGTCTGAAACCAAGATGAGCTGAGAACTGAACAATACTTCTAGAGGTGTTAAACTTTCTTTTCACAAACAAGTTCCATTCAGAGAGTTGGAGTTCTACTAGTGTGTCACCAAGTGTTGTCGCGGCTACAACCACCATCTAAAATTTTTCCTTATCTTAAGTTGGGAGCCTCCCTACCAACCTTTCACATCACCTTGTCTTGCTTCATCAAGTACACAACCTTCAGTGTTTCGCTTGCACAAAGGAAGCCCGTTGATCATAGCTTGATGCATTCCCCTCACAAGCTGATCACCCAGACTTGGTCTAGCTGCAGGCTGAGCAACTTACCCAAGAAATTGTGCATTTCTAGAGGGAAACCAACCTTCCTTCCAGAAATTGCACAATCCTATGTGGCAGCCTACTGGGATCTCGAATTGTGCAATTCTGCCAGTCAACACTCATAGTGAAAATTATGAAATTTTCCCCAGCAGGTTTGCTCAGCCCAGAATTTACACAAATCTAGGTAGCAGTCTGCTTCTCTACCCAGAAATTGGGCAAATATCCTAGGAATCTAACCCAAATCCTAACCATAAATGTGCATTTCCTTCAAGCAATTGAGTAGCTACATGCATGAGCAGTTTGGTTAACTAGTGCCACCCGAGACCGAGGAAACTTGACTTGCAAGCATGACTTTATTTTTCCTAGAATAGAAAAAGATAAACATGCAAAAGGCATCCCATGATTCAGGTATCTATTTTTAGCAGCTATAGGTTACATGAAAAGTTGTTTTAGAAACTTTCCTCCAAGTGTCGCTTTTTCCTAGATTTGTGGCATGCACGTCATGAGGTCAAAACTTATTTATTCGATGCATCAAATATCATTATTTCATAGTGATCTTGGAGCTCTAACATGCCACAACACATCTAAGACTCTTCGACACATCCAGCTCACCTGTTCAAAGGTAAGTGGCCCCAACTTGTTCGCTTATGTGAGTGTTATTTTCTTGATTTCTTTGAACACTTACTGTCATTTACATGTATACTAGCTTGTCCTAGCTCTATTTTAGTTTTCATTGCTATGTCACTGCTGTCACATGCATGAAACTATTTTACACGAATGGTCACCGATTCGACAACTCACTTCACCCACATGCATGTTGATATGTTTATTGAATATTTTGTTCATGTTTTCATGCACTTTCAATCACTTCTACTTTCACCTAGTGTTGCCATGCATTCACTGTCATATTTGCTTTCAATTTCCCATCGGTGAATTGCGCCAACCTTGGCCGAGGCTCTGCCTTCACTGAGACAACATTGCACAATCTGGGGAAGAAAGGCTCTACCTTCCTCTCCAAAAATGTGCATTTCATCCCAACACTATCCTCCAAGATTGTTTTGTGCATTTCTGAGGGACAATAAATGCTGGCCTAGAAAATTGCGCAATGCAGTCCTTGAGCTTGCAGTGGCTCCTAGTTGGAATTGCGCATTGCGCAATCCCAACAACCAATAGCCAATCTGGATTGCACATTGCACAAATCCAGCAGCCAATCTTGCCTCCTAGATAGCCCAGACTACCTTTTGTTCAGTTCTGGAAGCCAGTCACCTAGCCTCCAAAAAGAAATTTCCCAATCTTTCCCATTAGCTTCCCAGGTATGTGTTGTGTCATTCCCCAAATTTTCTTTTGTTTTCGCTAATAGATTTCTTGCCATGCATGTTGCTTGTCTCCAGATATTTTAGGTCCTCATCCATCTCTTAGCGATATTGGATCGATGGCTTCCAAGAGAAAAGGATAATCGAAGACTGATGGAAATGCAGCTAGAGCAACAATTGAGCGAGTGTCCTCTAGGTTATCGATCTATGAAGATACAAAGTTGTATCTAGACAAGGACATGAAACTAAAGTGGCAAGATTTCAATGAAATATTTGCAAGCACTTTTGAGGAAGGCCTTGAAGACTTTTAGGTGTATGTGAACATTCACAAGTCCGGCTTGTACCGAATTTCATGCAAATACCTCGTGTTCCCATGCGCAGACATGATACATTGGATCGTACTCACATTGACCCCAAGAGGATGACCTTAAGCAGCGTCAGTGGTATGAAGCCTTCAACCTTCTCAGGACGAGATTACGGTGAGCTGTATCAGATGTCCGAGCCCGTGACTATCATGAAGACTCCATTCAACTTACTGAACAACAGTGCTAACTCCAAAGACATTCTCAAGAACTGGGTAAAGGATCTAAATCATTTTAGGTTGACACCCAACCAGATCTACAAGACAAAGATACTAAGGAAGGAGTACCAATACTTGGTCATATTTTCTTGTTGATTGTATGGCCAAGCAAGCACATAAACCTTCCCACAGAGTTGGGTGATTGCACTTGGCCAAGTGGCTAGACAAGGAAAACCATGTAACTGGTCCGCACATTGGCTCATCAGCTGAAGGAACAAGTAGCAAAGGCTCGAAAACCACCTGGAGGTGTGCATTCATAGATTTACATGTCCGCCTACATCTTAGATGCAATCTATGCCCCAACATGAGTTCCTGGGTTTGGAGTGGGCATGGTCATCGATGAAGAATGTGGTGAACACATATTTCAAGTTGTTGTTCGAATGCAACTTCAAAGGAGTAATCACATGGTTTTCCAATCATTTTGTCACCCTTGTGTACAAGATGATATTTGAACAGGATCCACATTGCATGCCAAAGGAAGCAATGGAGGAATTGTTAGGCATTGTTGATTAGTATGCCTCACCGTCTGACACCTTCATCTGAATGTTCAGTGCGGAGAAGCCTCCGCATGTTTTACCGAAGTTTTCCTTGGACATACTTGTCATGCAGGAAGTAGCATATCACATCTCAGCAGGATTGACAACTATACTACACCAAAAGAAGAGGGCACCTTGGCCCACTCTTCCTTTGTGGATTGGGTTATTTTAGATTCAAAGTATCAAGCAGGTAGATGTCGAAGTAGAACTGATGAATAAGTATGCATTCAACCTCCCAAGCTACAATCCGTATGACGCACATTGTATTGTGAAGGATCATTACATGAGAGTTCAGTTCAACTGGATCCATGGGGCATGTCATTGGGCCAAGGAGGACCCATGGAGATATTGCTACAGTTTCTCTAGACCCAAAGAACCGGTCAGATTAGCTCTAGAGTGGTTAGCGAAGCAACATAAAGCAGCATCATGAAGAGTACCACAAATAGCAGTAGCAGCAGTGGCAACAGAGGCAAGCATAACACTACGTGACAAAGATAAGAGGAAGATTGTCGATCGCATGGAGGAGGAGAAAATCTACAGGTTTCGAGCAGATCCTTTGGTAGAGAAAGCATCTATGGCTATAGAGGCAAAGAGGCACTAGCGTGAAATGCAAATCACACAAAGGCACAGGGATAAGAAAAGAATGGAAGAAGTAGAGAAGGAGTTGCATGAGGTGAGGGAGCAACTCCAAAAAGAACAAGAGTTGCACAAATAGGAGAGGGAAGTAGAAAAGCAGCAGATACAACAGGGGGCACAACATGTGAAAATAGACAAAGCAGTGTCCATACAAATAGTTGAATTATCAAATCAACTAGCATCAGGAAAATAGGGTGAACCATCATAGGAGCAAGACTTTGCTCATGAGATAGAACAATCACTTCAATAGTTGGATGCAAACATGGAGCAACAAGAGTTGGAATAGGACACCGACTTCATGCCTCATCACAAAGAGGCTAACTCACCCACTCCAATGGATCCAAATGATGAGCAAGTATCGAGTGACCAAGGAGGCACTGAGATCCTTGGTGATCAGTCAGAAGAAGAGATGCACAACATATCATTCGATGAATCCCAACATAGAGTTGTGTAGTCTCGTGGAGTGTTAACTCCAAAAGATCATATGTCTCTTGCGCAAGTTGGGGAACAAGTGATTGTTACTGATGTGTGCAAACATCCAGCTGCCTTGGTTGATGCAACTAGAGTGTATGTTGAAGCCACTAGCTCAAGTGTTCTCTTTCTGCTAGCTGAGAGTGAGCTAATGGAAAAGGAACTACAAATAGTCAAGCAAGGAGGAGACTTGGTGACGATGTCCATGTGAGCTGAATTGAAGAAGGAAATACTAGATGAAGTATTGTCCCTTGACATAGTTATGTGAGAATTGTACTCCAAGTTTGGTACCATGCACAAGGCAATTGTCCATCTCAACAGATGGTAGCAGCGATGTGCTAGAAGAGCATGTATCCTCATGAACTTGCATACTATTGTTGATGACATGCAAACATGGATGATGAAGTAAAAGGGAGCCCCACTTCACTTGCCTAAGATGATGAGGGTGAATGTGGTCAAGTTGAAAGCACGTATCTGGAGTCATATCTGGAACTATGAAGAGCTCCCACAGTTCATCACTAGCATGCAAGCTTTCCATGCATGAGTATTCAAGAGTATGGATGTTGTGGTGCACAAAAATGTGATCCCATCAATTGGGGCTCTCACCCGGGTGAAGAAAAAGAATCAGGTCTGACTAGAGCTTGACTCGTACTTTAACGATTTGATGCCATTCCCATGAGCCCAGACTTGCCCATCAGTGCAGACATCATGCATAAGTATGTAGTTGGCCCGGCCATATTGAAGACAATGATGTGCATGCTTTCAGATCAGTTGGACAGAGGAGCCGAAGAAGTGTACCCAGATGCTATGAAGGCAAGAGTCAAGTTTCAGATGGATGTCATCGCGGAGCACATGGAAACCATCAAGGACTACAAATCTTGGTATTAGTATGTTACTATCGATCATCACGAAGATGTTGAGGAGTTGGACTTCCATGGTTGTCTAATTAAGAGTGATGTCTAGCATGGCTTTCTCAAACCATCTTATTCACATGGGTACATGTGCATTGTAATTTTAAGTTATGTCAAGTGTAAGTCAAGTGTCAATAGTTGGATCTAACAATCATAGAGTAGGTGAAGAGTCATGAGGGTAGTTGAACTATCACAAAGGGGAATGTCAAGGGTCACCCCACCCTTTGCTATAAGTAGTCCCTCATAACTCATTGTAGAGGCTTTTGGTCAACTAAGCTTCTGATAAGACTATCTTGGAGAGAGCTTGGATAGTATTGTAATGCGCCTTGATTTCTCTACTACACAAAGTTAGTACATCTCTTTGGACGAGCAAGCAGATGTGGCTGTAACGTTCCACTATTGGAGCTAGTTTTTGGACATGGATGTATTGTATGACTGGAACTTACACTTCTTTATATAATAAGAGCCAACACGTTTCATGCATATGATGTATTGTATTCTAGCTATCTTGTTTACTCTAAATGGCATATGTATTTTCTTTCTTATGCATGCATGTATCGATCATTCTGTATGAGTAAGTATGAATATTTCTGAGATGTGTTGTTGGTTTAACCATCACTTTGGATTTCCAATGAACTTGCTTTCCATCTTGTGATGTATCTTCGCTTGTGTGTTCCCCTCCTATCTGAGTACTATTACAAGTTTCCAAGGTCACTCATCTCGACCAACTTGTGTTAAAACCTCTCATGCACCTTCCTTGACTCACTGCGTTTGTCACACCCTTGCTACCAACAGATTGATCTTACTTGTTTCTATGTGAAATCATAGTCAAGGCATTACCATATGACCCACTGGTGGAACTCCTACACCAAATGGTCTGAGGTCTAATTGGGACTTCTTACCAGCAGGATCCCCTTGACATGTTGGCAGGTCCAGTACCATCAACAATTTCCAAATTCCTTTAACTCAACATTATCCTGCAACTTATTTCAATTGTCTAGGTCTACCTTGTATAGTTAAATGCATCCTTTGTTAAAGCATCAGATAATATCAAACTGCATAGATGCTTCATTCACCTTTTCCCATTTTTACATATCTTCTAGTGGAGTGCTCTGTCTAACTTATAGGTGCCATTCTTCCACCTACACTTTTAGGCCTTGAATGACCTCCTCAATTTTTTATAGTTTCTACTCTATAAGAGTGTTAATTTATATTGGGAAACTTGAAAGTTTATTATACACTTCTTCTAGGTTCCATCTCAATTTTTCTTTTCTCACTTCGACCTTCTTTCATGCTTCTACCAATTGTGTGTGTGTGATTTACATAGCCTCATGCTCATTGGTGAGAGACACTAGGCCTATTCAGGTTTCCTATTCTCTAAATTGTATTTACCATACAATAGACTACGATAAAATATGAAAAAAATTTATTCAAAATTATGATATAACCAAATCTACCAGAGGTAACACCTGAGGCCATTATTGAATATTAGTTCCTGCAAAGTGTATCGAAACTGGCGAAACAACTAAGGTGTGAAATTTTGTTGTGGTAGAGTGTTGTTGTGACTTCTCCAGTAAAAAAGGTGCACTATGTTCTTCCATCACCATAGTAGGCTCCATCGTGCTTGGCGCAAGAGTGGTTAGCCTTGATGACTCAATGAAAAGACATAGCTTCCCATTTTTTTCTACATCTATTCCCACGATTCGCTCTACTCCTGCATCTCTTTTTGACTGAATATGATGAGAGGGGGAGTACCTTACTTCATGTTGGAAATATATTCACTACTAGGGGGATGAATCTCTAGTGGTTGCCTTTATATCAATTTTCACCAATTTAAAACTCATTCCTTAATGTTTATTATTGATCTGAAAATGGGGCAATAAAGGCTTCTTTTCAAGCTTACAAGAACCTCTACCACTTCCAAAGCTTAAATATTCCCAAGATCTAGTGATTAACCAATTGCGTAATTAATAATGCTTGAAAATAGGTGTATACTTATGTCTATTTTAAAATTGTTTATGTGTTGTAAGTTCATTTGCTTAAATTGATATAAAACATATAATAGTGGAATAATGTAGCAATTAACAAGCACATAAGACAACGATATAGTATGGAGTTCACCCAAAACTCTTGGGCTACATCTCCTTGAGCTCTAGTCAACTTGACTAGGCTCTTTGGGATTATGGCATAAGTTATTTTACAAGCTCCATGCTCAACTCCACTGGTTTACACAAAACATAATGGGCTTCAAACACCATCTTATCCCTGGCTTTGAAGCTCTCAGGCATTCTAGCTCTGGCTCTCGCTTTGGCTCTAGCGCTCGCTCTGGCACTCGGCTCTAGCTCTAGCTCTGGCTCTGGCTCTTAGCTTTGGCTTTGGCTCTTGGCTCTCGCTCTTGGCTCTAGCTCTTGGCTACGGCTCTGGCTCTCGGCTCTGGTTCTAGCTCTGGCTCTAGCTCTGGCTCTTGGCTCTGCTCTTGGCTCTAGCTCTTCACTTTGGGCTCTAGCTCTTGGCTCTCTCTCAGCCTCTATGTGCCTCTGTTGTTTGCTTGACCTCCAAGTGACTCTTTGGCAACCTTCCAATGACCCTTTTCAGTAACTTTTAGCTCTCTAGTTTTTCGCTCAACCTCCAAGCGACTCCAAAAACTCCCCCAGCTTTCTGCACTTCCAGCTACCTCGTCAATTGAGCTCTCTAGATTTCTTGAGGCATCCTTCTGGCTCTGTGGCTTCCTGTCCATTTCTCTATGTGTAATCATTCCACTGCAACTCTACGGCTTCTTCTGCTCCTTGTCTCTTTGACTAGCCATCTGGCTCTGTGGCCTTGTGGCTCTCTCTGTGTTACAAAGGCATCATTGTCTATAAAATGCCCGCTTGCAGTGTGTCATAATGATCAAGGGTAGTTACAAAGGAATCAAGGCCTTCCTTTAGGCAAAAACCCAAAAATGGAACAAAATTTCATTACACAGAGTTTTACTGGAAATACACTATCGAGAGCAAAATCCAGACTTCAAATTCTATGAAATCACCCCTATAAACCATATCGGGTCTACCTTTCATCGACATATCGTAATCGCATAGGCAAGAGGTCTAAAAGCCTCAATACACGTAATACATAGAAATCTCGAACTCCCAGATTTCAAAATTTATGAAATCGGGTCTATAAACCCATCGGGTCCAGCCCTTATCGACATATCGCTATGACAATCGCAATGGCCTTGGCATCGGGGATTATCAATCGCCAATCGCCGATTAAATCGGGACCATTGATCTGCTCCTTAATTGGACAGTCGATATTGCATATCGCTATCAACATATTGCTGTCGTAACAGCCCTTTGTATCGGGGATCACCAATCTCCTGACTGCCAATTGAATCTAGAACGTTGATTTGTGCACTCGATCCAACGGTCGATATCACATCTTGACATATCGCATTGGCATATCACATTCACTATGGCCCAAGGGTTCTTCCTTATACCATTTCATACGTCAACGTTGATATCGCAATTGCTCCATTGCATATTGCCCAGTTGCATGTTGCTATGGCTGGGGTCCTGATATCAGGTGAAGGCCTACCTTCGATGTGATAAGTCAGAGGTTGCAGTAGGTTGTTCCTTCCACCCTTGCCTTAAGTCCTTTTCTTAACCCTTCTGATGTGATTTTCCTTTATAATGCCTTTAGACCATTTTTGGAAGAATTTGCCTCCTTTTCAAAGAAACAAAGGCAAACTTCTTCTTGCGATAACTTCATCATTTGAAGTATATTTTAGCCCATTCAAGTTGCAATAGATTCAAAATGAAAAGATATATGCAATGGAACTATTTCCAGGAGTATCCTTAGACTTTCATTTTCCTCTATGAGGAACACTTTAGACTTAGAAGTCTATCCAAGATCCATTTTGGATCAATTATCCATGCACATTCACAAGATTAGCTCATCAAGAAATATTAGCAGCAATAAACTGAAAGCATAACAACATGACAGATCACCATGAGGAACACAACCATACATACATAAGAACACAAGTATTCTAGTGGAAACCCTTTCGAGAGAAAACCACCTTGTTGTTGTTGCACTGCTCAATTATTTTTATTAATATTCTAAGAAAATTGTACATGGATTAGCTAGACTTGGCTTACTCTACAGTCTGTTAGCATTTATCAATTCAGAAATATGTTTCTCTCATGGATCTATGAACTACCATTTACTCGAAGCTACCACAACCAATGGTCCTCGTCCAACCCCCATTGTATTTTCAAACTCCTATTGGATGGAGAAAACTCTTCCTACTACTAAATCAACCAAATAATTGTTTATAATGAAGCCTCCACGCCTTGAATTCCTCCATGTAAACCCCATTTCATATATTTTTAGACTGGGTTCTTAATTCACTCAATATGAGAAACCCAACAAATCAAGCATTATGATCATCAAATCTGTATCACAAATATAACCCGAAGGATGGAATTTCTTCACTTCAACTCTCACCAAAAGCATTGCTCACAACCACACAACAAGCTACTATTTTTTTTCCACAACCAACAAAAAACTATGAATCCTCTTCTCAAATCTATCTCTATTTTTTTCTCTCAAATATCTGACATATCTCTGTATAAAATATTTCAGAAACTACTGTATACTCCACTCGCTCAGAATGCTCTCACAAAATCATTCTCACTCACTCTCCAAGAAACCAAACAAATATAATCACAACCTTATTATATTTATTATTTTATGAGATGATTAACTCAATAAATGCAACAAGTCATGGAAGACTCAAAAAATATGTTCACATGCTTCAAATTTGGTTGAGGAAGACTTCTTGATCAAATCAATCACTAAATCGATAAGCCCTTTGATATCTTCAACCTTGATCAACTTCTATAGGGTTGATTCGAACTCAAATAGGAACGCAAAAAATTATAGATATAACCATAAATACAGAGATGCAACAAAAATAATACTTCATTTCATCAATATCAAATACTGAAATATGCTTACAAACATAATGTAAATAAGACTAGCTCGAGCAATGGTAGCTTATCTCTGAGAAGAGATAGGGTGGTTACATGCCTCTTAATTGTGTTACAATGAGACTTGAAGGCCTATTTATTTTTCAGAAACAATGGAAAACCCTAAACATCTAAGAACCTAACCCTAGTAGATGAAGTGCCAAAATTATGGGTCTGTTTATGTAAATTGGTACATCAACTTCCTGGGGTCCGAACTTTAGCATACGATCTTCATTTGACACGCACAATACCTCGTTAGAAATATCTATTTGAGGAATACAAATTTTGAGTGGTGAACATTAGTTAACACATCTTGGCCCTAGTTTTCCAAAAAAATGTTGTTTAGGACCTCAAAATGGCTCTGAAAGTTCAATACATGAAAAACTACCAAAAATTAGTAAATTGTGCTATAATTAAGGAAACTGAAAAACTGAAAGAGATAGTGGTGGCGGTCCAAGTGGAATAGGCGGGTGGCCACCAACATCCACCTAGATCAGTCCTCCCCACTTAGGAAGCAATGGTCCCCATCGGATTGAGTACCTCCATGAGATGGGGAAAATTTTGTTGAACTTGGTCATTGGTGAGACACATGCCTTGGTGCAGGAGTTGGCTAGCTTTGAAAACCCAATAGAGTTGGATCTTATGTTTGCAAGTGTTCTTGACATGTGTGTCAATAATCCGATTAGTTGTGGCCTGCTCCATTCTATCTAGGTTTAATTCTATTGATGTGAGATGTTCTACAATGTCTGATGTTTCCACTAATGGTGGGAAGTATGGTTGAAGAAGGTTCACATTGAGCACTGGGTACAGGCCAAGGAATGGGGGAATGTTGAGCTCAAAATCATTGTCTCACACCACCTTGGTAATGGTGTAAGGACCATATCAGAGTGTTCTGAGCTTCCAATGGGCTCCAATAAGGTGTTCTTTCTGCAAATGCAACCAAACTTTGTCACCCACCTAAAACTTGTGTGACACCCCATGTTGATCATGTCATTGCTTGTACTTGGTATTTGACTTGTCCAAGTTCGCGTGAACCTGTTGAGAGATGTGATGGATGCATTCAATAAATCTAGTTTCTTTATTAACCTCAGATCATACATGTGTGGATTATGTCTGTGTAGTTGCATGAGGCATGGCAACATCAATTAGATACATTGGTTGAAATCCTAGACCCACTTGAAAGGGACTGCAACCAGTCGAGCTATGTAGATCTCTGTTGTAAATGTTTTGGACATATGGAAGACTCTCATACCAATTTTTAGGATGTTTGGAGTTGTACATGTGGAGTTGTTATCGGGAAATCTAGTGTCTATTCAGAGCTGCTAGTCCCACTAAGACGGGTAGCTATCTTAGAAACAAACACATTAAAGTTACTTTCATTTTCTTTTATGAGAAGTAGATAGGAGAGGAGCAAAGAATACCAACCTCAATCTTTCGCGCGATTCCTTGCTTGTTCCTCCTCCTCTCTGACAGGTCTTTGCCACTCCTTTATTGACCACTGCACTTCAAAGAGAACCTATAAAGTTAAATCAGCATAATACCTTCAAACTGTAGATATCTAAATCATAAACAATATAGGACCAGATATATATTGACCACACAAATGCATATATCATCAAAGATACAAGAATGTGGAGGAAAACTTGAATAGATTTATTGATATAAAGATTAGAAGAGAGGATTAAAACCCATTGATCTGACCCAACGTCATCCTCCGAGCATGAAAGCCCTTCTTCACCTCATGAAAAGCTTAGATCACCCAACACTATGATCTTCCACCAGGAAACCAAGAGCACTTCCTTACAAGATACAAGGTTCTAGCCTTTGGATCTCTGGGATGAGGGATCCATATATAGATGATTGCAGGGGGGTGAGTCAGCTTCTAGGATTTTTATTAGTGTCTTCTCTCTGATAGTTCTTGATTCCACTTGGAGATTGATGATCTCTTACTCATCCCTGGGCGAATTCAGAGAGGCAAGTATCACAGGAGAAGTTTCTGGAAGATTCCATGATCATCCCCCTTGCAAACTATCTCTACCATTTGTTTACTCTCGACCATCGCACCATACAGAAGGGGTTTCCAGTATGCATCACACTTTTTTCATTGAGCAGGTGAGATGCATTGCACCCTTAGCACGGGCACTCTGTATGGTCCAGTTTTGACCAATTTTGAGCAGTTTCCTGTGGAGAACTTCTGGGAGATGATGTAATTAGCTAACCTTGTTCCTTTAGAGCATGAAACAACACTTTTAGGGACTTAGAAGCCCTTGTTTTATGGACATATGTGATTGGGGTTGTAGTGCCAAAATATGTCTATAACAGTTGCCCCCTAAAGCATGAGGTCGAAAATCTTTGATGTCGGGTGAAATGCTTTATCTTGAGGATCCGAGGTTTTTCGAATTGGAAGGTGACCTGTAATAAGATACAATACAATACATTATCTTCATAACATTTTCATGATCTAGCTGAGGCGTCCATTCCCATGCTCAGCTTTATAAATTCATTTTCATGTACATAGGAAAGACAACCATCTGTGTGGCAGACTGATGATTCTGGTAGAGCCATCATTCTTTGATTCGGATGATCATCTGTGCAGCAATGATGTATATTTGATGTATTTATTTTCCTGAATATATCACAGCCCAAATGGATGAAACTAGATGCAGGGTCTTCCAACTCATCCAATCTTCATCCGAAGTACAAGTTGATCCACGTGAAAAATGTTCTGGAGTCGAACATGGAAAGACGTCGCCTGATTACCAGCCAATGATGTATGCTATTAACATGTGCGAGAGGAATCAACGATAATGATGATGACCCTCAAGGTACTACAGTACAATTCACGTGGTGTGAAAAAGGGACTTGGTATCAAACACCACGCAAAATCTTTCGGTTCAAGGCCATTGATGTAAACCTATCGCTGAAAGTGAGAGACTTGCCATTGAGGCATGCAAGCTTCAAATTACTGAAAGGATTTTTCCTTGGTTGGCTTCTTGGATAATGAGCTATTATCGACAAGAAGTAACATGTCGTAGGAGGGCCTTAATGAATCCCACATCTACGACACAGAATGGAGCAAATGATTTTGTGGAGGTGAAAACGATCTGGTGATACAGGGTTCAGGGTGGTGGTCATGAAAGAATGAAGCGTGAAGGTATTGGAGCGGGTGAGACACAGGCTGGGTTGGTGAATTCTCTGATCGGCTTCTCTTGAACATATCGACGACACTGACATGGATTGGTATCATTAACCCCAAAGATGGATGGTAAGATGGACCAATGGTAATATGACCAGTGAGCTGAATAACGCAACCCAACTCAATCATGGTGATGGAGTGAAAGTGTCATGTTCAAGAGCGACTCACTACCAATAAAGTTTCTTCAAGTTTTCTTCCCAATTTTCCCCAGTCATTGCTGACCAGTACCTCTTTATTTTTATCAAGCTTGAGGAGGATAAGATATGCTTGTTCTATAATTTTCCCTTCAGGCAAACCCATCATTATGTTTTAACGAGCCTAGCGACAGTGAAACTCGTTCTCATCTCTATGGACAAGTTTGTCGCTATTGGTTATAACAAGTTTAATGACAAAGACAACTCATTCCTTTTTCATTTTTAGAGAGTCTAAAAAGGGATGGAAAGGAAACTCCATTAATCCTTTTTCGTCATATAATCCCTTAAGTCCGAAAATGTATAAAATCATACGAAAGGGATGAATTTTCGATGGTTCTAACAAGCCAAACAAGACAAGCGCTCAATATTTTTGTGTAATAATCCCTCAAGTCCAAAAAGATTAAAATCTAGAGGAGGGATAGAACTCCCAATAGCTTTAACGAGCTGTAGAGGCCAACTGCTCAGAAATCTTTTCACATTTTACGAGTCAGATGAGAAGAGCTTAAAGGAGACTCGTCTTTGAGGAACGAGTGATATTTTCAGGTAACTGCTAATTCCAGGTGAGGTTTGGAATTTTCCAATCATGGCAGTGTCATAAGGATGGCTAACAGAATCACTCTTCACAGTTGTTCCTCAAAAGGGTAAACAATCAAATGGAAGCATATGATCGACCAAATAGAGTGGAGGTGATGGAAAGAACGCGACGAGGGCTTAGAAGCTGATGATAATGCATTCGCAATGGTTATCTACGAGAGGTTGGTTCATTTTTTAATGAGCTTAAACTCTGGAGGAACATTTGCTCATTGCTTAGGTTTAATTTTTAACGAGCTTGAACTTTGCATAAAAAATGCTCGTGATAATGGTCATTGATATTCGACCCACTGTTAACACTATGTTCTTTTGACGATCGTACTACCTGTTCAATTGCTCCATCAAATTGATTATAAATGAAAATACATGCTTAAAAAATTAGTTAAAACACAAATACCCTGCTTGAATTACGTGAAAAGTAATTTAAAAGTAGTTTTTACCCCTCATTTTACCATTTCATTTGAAGTTGAGATTATTGGAGCTTTGGAAGTGTTTTCCCCCTCAATTTTCACTAGCTGATTCTGGGAGATTCTGTGGATGATTCTTGGCACTATCTGGACAAGGTAGGAGTTAAACCTATGCTCTTCAGTTTCATTCCTTTCTTTTTGAATTCTGAGCATGTTTCCTTGCTTTCATGAGCCTCTAGGGTTTGAACAATTTGTTCTGCCCCCATCGCACCCTATGTACATCGAAAGGTGTGATCCATACTGGGCTGGCCACTGGCCAGTTAGTATGCATCACTCCTAGTACACATCTGAGGTGTGATGGGCGCAAGGAGTGAAACTTGTGCACTGTTTTTCCATAGAAATGTTTCCTGTTTTTTTCCAAATCAGGATCCTGACTCTTCTCTTGTTTGTTTTTCAGAGATTAATCAGAGCAAAATGGTTGTTACATGGCTAGAACGTGAGCATGAAGAAGAGGACATGGTTTCTTTACATGATCCAAGTACGGTAACTACATTGCAGAACTGTGGTTTTCTCAAGTTCTTCTGCATATCTAGCATGAGGCAACAAATCAACATGTTGCAATATTTCCTCGATGCATGGGATCCTACCAACCAGGTGTTCCAGATTAGAGGAAAATCCATCCCCTTGACTATCGTGGACAACTATTTTTTGACTGGTTTATCGCAGCATGGTGCCCCTCTCTCACTATCAGGTTCCTCCCGTGGGGGCAAATCCGTGAGGGATTATATTCGCCGATACTGTAGAGAAGGATCTCAGCCAAGTAGGGACGCCAAGATCAACATCTGAGATGTCACTAACTGATCTTTGAGGACCATCTTGTTCTCTTTTGCTAGACTCGCTGGTAGTGCAGCTCTTCACTTGGCCAACAGGTCCTATATGCAGTATGACTTAGAGTGCCTTGAATCGAAGGTGTTCAACTGGTGTGATGCAGTACTTCTGGTAATAAAATAATAGCTTACCAAGGTGAAAAATGGATGATCTAAGAACTTTGGCTATGGTTCCATTTTTACCACTTTCGCCTTGGAGAAGATCCTACTGATGTAGCCTTAGTACATCTCACTTGGTTTGCCACCACAGACTGAACCACAGATGCAGAGATGGGTTGACCTTATGGCCCGACATGCTGGTCAACCACAGGTTTCTTTCTCTGATGCCTTCTTTGAGTGGTTCAAACATCAGGAGATGGTTTATGCCGAGTGTCTATATGCTGGGATGGATTTCCGGGGTGACCTAGATTTGGTGACCTTTCCAGTGCTTTCTTTTATCGAGACTAATCAAAATTCATGTGCTCATACAGATATCAGACCAGTGCGACCAACAGTGCACCTGAGAGCACCAGCTACCGTTCCAGCAGGAGAGGTTGTAGGGAGGGCTGTCCTTCGCGACCTGGATGTGGCTGGGACTCTTGCATCATTATAGGATTAGGTCGAAGGCTTTACTCTCGGTCTCCCGGATGTGAGGACTGACGAGCTATCTCTGAGATTACATCGACATACTACTAGTGTGCCACGTCGATGGACTAGGCTTTTACACATGATTGCACAGGTGGTGACTTGTTATCACTAGCACCATTAGACTAGGGTGCCCCTTAGCATTTTGAGTTTTTGGGTCATTTGACCAATTTTCTCTTGTACACAGAACACTATGTGTGAACCATAAATAGTTATATATGTATTTTTGATTTTCGGAGCTTCATTTTGGTTAAGTTATATGATCCTGATGCAAATATTGATGAGATGCTTTTCTTTTATAAATGTCACAAATGTCTATCTAACACATAATTTTCCAATGAATCTATTAGTGTGTTTAAGTTTATGGAAATATGCTAATATTGGATAGAATTGAACTGTCTTTACAAAATCTTGACCCTTAGGAACATACGGTAGATAGCTGGATTCCGGACAAAATAGATACGGGTGAGTTGTAGAATGGCGAGCTATGAGTCTAGCTTCACAACAAGTCGGTGTATGCCATGTGCGATGGCATCAAATTGGAGCTCTATCAACGTGCTATATTCAGCGATGTTGTTCGTTGATTTACCAATACACACCCCCTGAAACTTACTAACTCACTCTTTGGATCAAAGATGACCCAAGCCGTGGAAGATATGTTCCGCAAACTACAACTCGCTCCGTCGGCATATCCAACAAATGATTCCAGTAGGTTTGACATATGCAACAAACGCAAAAGTGGATTACCTAACTAAAACAATTACTCTTAGCGAAAACAAAAATGTAACAAAAGCATAGGGGTTACTACACTGAGTTAAGCATAGTAACGCTTAAGGTACAACCTGTTGTGGGGTTGTGCCAGTGGAATCCCATCATAATCCACTAACTCGTAGGCTCCTTTTGCTAATACCCACTTAACAATATAGGGGCCCATCCATAAAGACTTGAACTTACCTGCTCCTAACTTATCAGACTCCTGGTCGTAAAGTAAGACCAGGTCACCTTCTGAGAAGGCAGGGGGTTTGACATTCTTGTCGAACTGCGCCTTGAATCATTTCTTATGGGCTTCATTAGCCAAGGTGGCATCATGATGGGTTTCATCTAATTGGATTAGTTCCAAGAAACGAGCCTCCTCTTCTAATGTTCCGGGGAGAAGGTCGATTGCGAGCTTGAGGGATGAGATTTCGCACTGAATTGGTAAGATTTCTTCCAGGCCATACACTAGCTGAAAGGGTCTAAACCAGGTTGCATTCCTTACCGATGTCCGGTATGCCCATAAAGCTAAGTATAGGATCAGGTGCTAACTACATTTATGGACTCTGATCATCCTCTGCAACATGCGCTTTAGGACTTTGTTGATTGCCTCAACATGTATGTTAGCTTGCGGATAATACAAAGTAGAGTTGTCGTGGGATAGTCCTAATTTGGCAGCTAACTCAACCATCATGTGATTGTGAAAATGTGATCCATGATCTGTGACTATAGCTTGTGGAACACCAAATCTGGAGACTACATGATTGAAAAAGAAAAGAGTAGTTGTTTCGCCATTGTTGTTTAATGTAGGCATCGCTTCGGCCCATTTCGTAAAATAGTCAACTGCGACTATGATATACCCATGCCCCCCGGTCGAGGTGGGGTTACATGTCATGAAATCCATGCCCCATTTGGCGAATGGCCCAACATTGACTACTAGCTGCAAAGGTGCAGGTGGAATTCTGGTTTTGCAATCGAAGATTTGGCAAGCATGGAAACTTCTGACTAAGGTTATGTAATCCTTGAACATTGTTGGCTAGAACTATCCTTCTTGTAAAATCTTTTGAGCCGTAGTGTAACCAAATTGATGCCCCCCACATTCGCCTGAATGACAATCATTCAAGACTTTTTCGGCCTCCACATGGGTGAGGCACCTCTGTAGAACTGTATCGATACCACGACAGTAAAGTGTATCACCGACGATCATGTAGTCTCTTTCATGGTATCGAGTACGTCGCTACTCTAAACGGGAGGTATTAGACCTATATGTTGTGGTCTGGAGATAAATAATTATATCTCCATACCACGAATTGCTTGAAGATATCAGAAACAAAGATTCATCCACAATTGTTGCATTAGATGCTGAATCGTTGGACGATGATGGGAGATTGCATAGCAACTCCACGAAAACCAGATCTTTCTTTGATTTGGATTTTATGAATTCCAAATCAAACTCTTGCAAAATTGCTATCCATTTGGAATTGTTTTGTAGGTAAATCCCCTCTGTGGACAAAGGCGATCCCTCTAGCCTAACTTAGGTCTAGCAACAATCAAACAATGCTAACATGCAGGTTCCTAATTGCAAAATAAAGGCCAAAATGAGAGCCTACCTCAAATCCAATGCTTATATTCGTAGAAGGGTCATCGCTTCCATTCTTTCGCTTCAGCTGGTCACAATCCTCATGATCTTCATGAACAGACACCTGCACATGCAAAGAACAAGACAAATACAAGCATAAGATCCGGGAAATGCAACTATGTATCAGTCAGAAAGGATACAACTCAAACATCATAATAAAGACACATGAGTGGAACCATAATGATAGTCATCTATTATTATTGATAAAGCAAAAGAGAATACAACCAAGTTCTGACGTCAAATCCTCCTTTGGCTGGGTCCAGCCAGCAAGTCCCTCAAGCATTCACCCTTGAAGGTAGATATCCTAAGACAAAACTCTCTCTCACTCAAGTTTACACAAGATGGAAACACTTCACAACCTTTCTTAAGTACTCTAGCAATCCCACACTTGTCACACCAGCTATGTATCAAGCTCCCACACTATCAGCAACACTCCAAACAGAATGAATTCCAAACTAGCAGCTTATGCCAATGGTGGAGGCTTAAATAGGAGAAGGAGTCTCCATGAATGGTGGGAGGATGAGCTTATCTCCAAGGAAGGTGGCTGAAATGATGAAACAGACATGCCAAAGAAGGGAGGGCGACATTTACAAGGCCAGCAACCAGGTCTGGAGTCATCTGGAAGGCTGGCTGTTAGAACAAACTCAACCAGCCTGGATCATCGTGGGTAAATAATTGCACTGGAGCGCTGACATCGCTGCTGAATAACAAAGAAAGTCATATCAGCGCGATCAGATATAATTAACGGACGTGCTGTCACATGAAATTTGACCAGCGTGGGAATCACATGTACTTCCGCGCTGGCAGCGCATCAGGTCTGTTTTGGAGTGCTCATCAGCGCGTTTATGTTTACAACAGTCGCGATGAGAGAAGAACTTTGGCAAAGTGGGTCATTTGGCAACATTAGAGAACATGAGCATGATTAATTTGATCCCATGACACAGCAGGAAGACTGACAGGGAGACAATGACAAATTACTGTGTAACAGATGCCCCCTAAAGCATGAATCCCAAGAGAGTGGGAGGGGTGAAATGCTTTACGAAACTGGCTGAACTAGAACACCACCAGGAAGAACCTGCACGTATGTACAACTGATATCATAAATACATGATGTGCATGGTATGGGCGCAACCATCCATAGCAGAGTACATAAAAATCTGGATCCCAGGTATGGACGCAGCCATCCGATGAGGATCAATGAATGGACTTAGGCATGGTCGCAGCCATCTAGTGAATGAGTCATGTACTAATTATAATAATCCACAAAATGCAACCTGGATCCTGACATACAAAATCCAGGGTCTTGCGCTCCAACTCGACCCGAACAAAGTACAAGTTCAAGCATGCGAATATAGGAGTCGAAGTCGAACATGCGAGAACATCGTCTGGTTACCAGCCAATGATGAAAACTGTTAACAGACGCGAGAGGTACCACCAGTAATGACAATGGTCCTCAAGGTACTATAGGTACAATCCACGACGTGCGCATCAGTGAGCCGGTGTCGAACACTCGTAGCATCATTCAATCAGAGGCTAATGATGAAAACCTTACGTTGAACACGAAGAACCTACCATTGAGGCATGCAGGCTCTAAGGCACCTGAAGGGAGTCTATTGGTCAACTTCCTAGATATCGAGCTGAAGTCGACAGGAAGTGACCTTGATCGAAGGTGGGCCATAATGTTTCCCACATCATCGACACGAGACAGAGAGGGATAAAATGTATTGTGTGAGGTATCAGAGGGAGGTTGAGTATTATGCAGAGGTCAACTTCTCTTGAACATATCGGCGGCACGACAGCGGACTTGGCAGTATTTGATGTCAAATGATCAGGGTCATGGTGACAAGGCGATGAGCAGAAGAATGGTCAAACAGGATAACCCAAACCCACGGAGGCAAGTGTGAAACAAGATGAGATGTCCCCACCTAGACACGAATGCAGACAAGTGCCATGTTCAAGAGCGACATACTGCTGACACGACGATGATTATGGTTCCTTTATTCCCCCACCATTTCTGGCGAGTACCCCGTTAATTTTGGATGGAAAGCTTGACGGGGATAGCATATGCTTGAGAGGCATCATCACGATGGAACCCGATGTCATAAAGTTTTAACAAGTCTGACAGAGGAAAAACTCGGCGTCATTTCATATTTAGAGAGTTTGAAAAGACAGCGAAAAGGAAACTGCAGGGGTGTCCTTTTTCGTAAATTTGTGTCTCTCGAGCCCGAAAAAGTATAAAACAATGCTCGAAAGAACCGCTCGATCATTACGACCGAGGAGTACTTTTCATAAATAGTGATTTTGATCTGAAAAAGTAAAAAAGCAATCAAAACCACGTCGCTTCGTGATCGTTAACGAACCTGAAATGACAACGGTTCGACAATCTTTTCATTTTTACACGGTCGGAAAAGGGTTTAAAGACGACTGCCTCTCATTTGCATTTAACGAGTCGAGAGGAACAACTCGGTAATCTTTTCATCTTTAAACGGTCAGAAAAGAGCTGAAAGTAGACCTCCATTTTTATTCTTTTTAATGAGTCAAAAAGGGAAAAAATACTCGACAATCTTTTCATATTTTACGAGTTAGAAAAGAGCTTAAAGGTAACTTGTCCTAGAGGAATGAGTGGTATAAAGGGTAGCAACTAGTTCCAACAATGGTGGAACTGCTCAAAACATGTAATGATTGGTCTGGAATAGGCTTGGCACAACTAGGTTCGGGAGGAGGAGCCTGGACAAGAGAACAATCTAAGTCAATCCCTTTGTCAATAGGGAGAGGGTCTGAAGAGAGCCTCTGATAACCAACAAGAAGTTGGGGTGAAGAAGCTGTAAGACTTTCTAAAACAGTGAAAGCTTTATCTATGAGCGGACAAAGGTGAAGGGGATGATTGCCCTAACATAGTCTACAGGGGATTCGAATCTTCCCTTTCTTCTTAACGTTGTCAGTTGATAGGGTGGCATCGCTATGAACTTCAGAGGATGATGAGGGACGAGCTGGATCGTGAGCCCATACTTCAAGGATCCTGGGAATGCCAGTACAATCACGAAGAAGGTGGTAATCCTTGCACAATCTACAAGAAAATTTGACCTTCTGCAGAGGAGCAGAGGGTGGCTTGACTTGAATTGGATTTGGAGAA
The DNA here is from genome assembly GCA_000404065.3 of Pinus taeda. Classification (NCBI taxonomy): domain Eukaryota; kingdom Viridiplantae; phylum Streptophyta; class Pinopsida; order Pinales; family Pinaceae; genus Pinus; species Pinus taeda. The sequence goes on along the minus strand of APFE030187494.1, from coordinate 27,185 downwards.
GTCACTGCACTTTTAGCCTCTCCCTTAGGAGACTTCTTCTTCTTATTATTCTTCTTCTTCTTCTTAGCCACCTGGTTACTTGAATCCAGACTTTCACCAAGCAAAGTAGAAGATGAGGACGTAGAAACAGGCGAAGGAGGGGAGAGGTCGACCTTAGAATCAACATGGTGTTGTTCAAGTGGAGGAACCGATTGACCAATAGTCGAGACGGTAGGGACCAAAGAGGTTGAGAACAACCAAACAGGCAACCCAACAGTTAACCCAGGAAGGGACAACATTTCCATGTAAGGAGCACCAACATTTCCTAAAGGAGAGAAAGGACCAAGATTCCCATTAGAGGGGATACCTGGGTTGGTGAACTCTGGAAAAGTTGCCATTTAAATGAGAAAGAACCCTACTCAAGCTAACGAAAACAAGATCTAACCAGGCAAATGTGAACCATGGCCAAATAAATTTTAAGACGTAAGGACATAACTTGACCTTTTCATTTTTTAAGAGTCGAGAAAAGGACAAAAAGATGACTCTAGTCGCCTTCGAATGTTTAATGAGCCCGAAGTGACAAATGCTCAAATGAGCCTTTTCATTTAAGGAGTTTGAAAAGGATCAAAAGTGACTACTCTGGAGAAACTAGGCAAAGGGGTTTACCAGAAAATCTGTATGACTGCATATACACCTTAGCGATCATATGAAAGCCAAGGACTTTTTGTACGACAGTCAATCTTCCTTAATGTTGTGTTCGGTGCGTTACGGGCTATAAGGCGGCAGACACAACTTCCTGTGGATCAAGGATGATAACCTAGTGGAGTCTCCCCATATATACGCGATGATACATGGGAGCACAAATCCGTGCTAGACCACTTGTTGCATCATGGAAGGAGGAACGACCCAACCTTAAGTGAAACAAAAGTGACTAGGTTTAACAATGTCGGAGCAAGTCTCTAGCCTAGACCTCTAAACAGTGAGCGTTATGTTCCAATGCGTTTTTAAGTTCATTCAGTTCATTTTAAGGTTGATCTTGAATTGAGTTTTGGTTTTAAGGCCTTACCATATGAAATCTCTCAAAATTGCCTAAATGCAAACTATATGCCAAAATATGTCATTCCATTCGATGAATGCTAATTACAAGAGAGTTAGAGGGCTTTCACACAAACAAAATGATCACAAAACAACAAATAGCTTCCCTAATGCAGCTAATGGAAATCACTAAACTTTTCTTTAAGATTACTAATCCACTAATCAAAATGAAAATTCCTAACTTTCATTAACTATTTCAAAGAAAAAGAGATTTTTCTTTTTGTTGATGGCAAAGTGCATTAAACAAACTTTGAGAAAAAATAACAGACAAATGTGGAAATAACCGGTTGACCCCAAACAACTGTGATCCGTGCCCGGGTAGTGAAAATAAATCGAAACAATGTCAAGATTGGTTCAACAACGATCACTTAAACAATCAAGAAAAAGTAAGCAAAGAGAAAGGCTCAATCAAACCAATAGCAAGCAGTAAACGAACCTTTGCAAACGAGTAACCAAGCAAAGCTGATCCAACAAACTTGGAACAATAAAACTAGGTCACAAAGAAAAAATCAAGATTCGCTTCAACAAGACTCACAAGAAAGTGCTTCAATCTTCAGACAATGAAAATCAAGTCATAAATCAAGTGAAAACAGCAGGGGATAGCAAGACCAACAGGCTCAGGAGGTAGAATTGAAGAAATTCAATCCTACAGGAATCAGCCCAGGTGGAACACAGCAACAGTGCACTGATAAGAAACTATGCGTAGCAACAATGCGATGTCAGCGCGGAAGTACACGACTTAACCACGATGGTTCGATTTTCAGAGTTGTCGCGACTGTTTTTTGTATTAGCACGATGATCAAGAAGTCACAGAAAGGGTTATGTGATGGCAGCGCGATTGTTTTATAATAAATCGCGATGAAGCTAAAAATCGACCACAATCAAGCCAAAAACTCCCAAACCAAGGTAATCACTCTTTAAACAATCAAGGCACTTCCCAGACCGAACCAGGAAACCCAAAAAACAGAGAACTAATCCCCAAACTTTGAAAAGAGAGAAAAAATCAAACTCAAGGAAAAAATGAACAAGAAAAGGACAAAAGCAAGCTCCAAGTTGTTCAGTTCGTAAACCAAACCGGAGATTGATTGAAGTGGCTTTGATCTACTTCACTAATGCAGAGAAATAGCATTTCGAAGGCTACCTGGCCGTGCTTCAGGCTCCGTCTAAAGTTTACAAATCCAACAGAAAGGTAAAACTCCCCAGCAGAGTCACCAAATTGTTGTGTAGGTAAATCCCCTCTGCGGACAAAGGCGATCCCTCTAGCCTAACTGAGGTCTAGCAACAATCAAACAATGCTAACACGCAGGTTCCTAATTGCAAAATAAAGGCCAAGATGAGAGCCTACCTCGAATCCAACACTTATATTCGTAGAAGGGTCGTCGCTTCCATTCTTTCACTTCAGCTAGTCACAATCCTCACGATCTCCATGAACAGACACCTCCACATGCAAAGAACAAGACAAATGCAAGCATAAAATCTGGGAAATGCAACTATGTATCAGTCAGAAAGGATACAACTCAAACATCATAATAAAGACACATGAGTGGAACCATAATGATAGTTGTCTATTATTATTGATAAAACAAAAGAGAATACAACGAAGTTTTGACGTCAAATCCTCCTTTGGCTGGGTCCAACAAGCAAGTCCCTCAAGCATTCACCCTTGAAGGTAGATATCCCAAGACAAAACTCTCTCTCACTCAATTTTACACAAGATGGAAACACTTCACAACCTTCCTTAAGCACTCTAGCAATCCCACGCTTGTCACACCAGCTACCTATCAAGCTCCCACACTATCAACAACACTCCAAACACAATGAATTCCAAACTAGCATCTTATGCCAATGGTGGAGGCTTAAATAGGAGAAGGAGTCTCCATGAATGGTGGGAGGATGAGCTTATCTCCAAGGAAGGTGGCTCAAATGACGAAACAGACATGTCAGAGAAGGGAGGGCGACATTTACAAGGCCAACAACCAAGTCTGGAGTCATCTGGAAGGCCGGCTATTAGAACAAACTCACCGAGACTGGATCATCGCGAGTAAATAACTCCACTGGAGCGCTGACATCGTTGTTGGATAACAAATAAAGTCATATCAGCGCGATTAGATATAAGTAACGGACACGCTGTCACATGAAATTCGACCAGCGCGGGAATCACGTGTACTTCCGCACTGGCAGCGCATCAGGTCTGTTTTGGAGCACTCATCAGTGCGTTTATTTTTACAACAGTCGCGATGAGAGAAGAAATTTGGCAAAGTGGGTCATTTGGCAACATTAGAGAGCATGAGCATGATTAATTTGATCCCATGACACAGCAGGAAGACTGACAGAGAGACAGTGACAAATTACTGTGTAACAGGAATACTTTCCCCCCAGTAACTGTTGCGACAAGTTGTAAGTCATGGGGTTGCAATCTAAAAAAATGGTAGTTTTTTGAAAGAGGATATAGTATCGAAATCTCTGTATCGCTTGAACAGTTGCGAGAGCTAGCTTTTCAACATAAGAGTACTTACTTTCCATATCATTTAAGTTTCGGCTTAAATAATAGATAGGATGTTCAATTCCATTTTCTTCTTGAACTAAAACCATTGCTATGGTCGTATCTGCTGCAGCCAAATACATGTTATAGTCTTTTTGATAATCAGGAGCATACATTAATGATGCTTTTATTAGGGATTCCTTCAAAGCATCAAAGGAAGCTTGTGCGACCTGATCCCAGATGAAGGGTACTTCTTTTTTCAACAGACGAGTATAACCTTTAGCAAGTTCAGCATAATTTGGAATGAACCTCCTCAAAAATTTTCCTTTCCCTTGGAGTTTCTAAATCTGAAGCAAATTTGAAGGTGGAGTCAAATCAATCATTCCCTGAACCTTACATGGGTCCAGACGAATCCTGTCCTTCGAGACCACAAAGCCAAGTAAACGACCAGAACTGACACAAAACACACATTTCTGTGGATTGAGCCGTATCTTGTAGTGTTGGCAACGTAGAAATATCATTCTCAAATGATGTGGATGATCGGTCCACATTCGTGAATGAGCCAGAAGATCGTCGAGATATGGTTGAATGATGTTCTTGATGTCATGGAAGGCATAGTTCATTACCCTCTGAAATGTTGCCCCTGTGTTATTTAAACCAAAGGGTAGCTTGCAATATGAGAATGTGCCCCACGAACAAATAAATGTAGTCTTCAACTGGTCCTGTGGGCGGATATTTATTTGATTATACCCGGAAAATCCATCCATAAATGAAAATATTTCACATCCGATGCATTCATCAATTACCTGGTCAATGAAGGTTGTAGGGTAGTTGTATTTTGGACAAGCTTGATTTACATCCCTATAATCGATGCACACTCTAATCGTACCTTGTTTTTTCATTACAAAAACAATATTCGATACCGAATAGGTTAGAGGAAATGGGTAAATAAAACCAGCATGGAGAATCTTTTCAACTTCCTCCTTGATGGCAGCAGCTTTCTTGGGGTGCACCTGCTGGAGCTATTATCGTACTAGTTTGACATAGGGATACATCTTAATTTCTTGTTCAACTATGCTCGAGTCAATGCTTGGCATTCCTTCATAGGACCATGCAAAGACATCTCTGGATTCGCGAAAGAGAGTGTAATATATTTCTAGTTCTAATGGATAACAATATTTGTCGACATGAATATTCTCTGCAACATTTGGTTTGGTTGAGATATTGATGGTGATAGTCTCTTCAATATTGGACAAGTTTCACTTGGAATCCGCCGTATTTACAGTATTCGATAGGAAATCAAAAACTGAAGGATGATCAAGGTCACTGAACAAATCTTCTTTATAATCTGGAAGATGGGAACGATGGTGGTAATCTTCCCATGGTGACTCGTCAATCATCATTGACTGAACAATTCCTTTGTCTATAGAATGTACATGCGACCAAGGATTTGAAGGGGTACCATATTCCATAGAACTATCTATCCAAACTCTTGATGAGCATTGATTTCGGTTCAGCTCCCACGCCGAAAACATTGATTGCTACAATATTTCTATGGGGTTTGGAGACAAAACCTCGCGATGATCCATGCTAACATCGTGATCAAATATCTTCTGAAGGGAAGACACCATATTACAGGTTCCTACCATGGCCACTTCTGCCAGATTGTTTGGAGGCAATAGGGAAAAATTACCCATCAATGTCTGGTCTTATAGTAGGCCTACTCCGATATTTTGAAGTGACTGAGAGCTCCCGTGGATCATCAGAATGCTTCCCGTAACTTGTGAACTGTCGAGGATAAATGTTTATTGGTCGATGATTGTAATTCCTCCTTGGAAAGGAAATGAAATCTTTCTGAACTATGTCGACACAACAGCGGCCATAGCATATATCCAGGGCCTTCCCAGTAGGATGTTGTAATCGAGGTTTTTGTCGATAACTTCAACATCAATCTCTACTGTCTTGCCACCCAGTTCTACTTGCAAGTTAATTAAAATCCCGTATGGAGTGTATGTTCATCCATGAAATGATTTCAACGTCGTTAATGATCACGACAAGGGTGGTGAGCCCAAAGTTTTCTAGCAACTCATCCACATAATACATGTAGGTGCTCCCTCATCAATAATCGTTCGATGAACAGTTTTGTTGAGGGCTTTCACTTGAATAAGGAAAGAAAGTTGAGCTGGTAACTGAGGGTCATGTCCTTTATGATTAAATGCCACAAGATTGGAATCCACTGGGTCTATCCCACCTATTGCTGATAATAGAGCCTGCTTTTGGGAGGGGCAATTTTGCAGTACCTCAAGTGTTGACATAGCGGACGGTAATTGGACCAGGTCCCCTACTATTTTATAATTTTTTGCTGCTCTCACATGAAGATTAAATGTCGACTTATGTACTACTCCCTTTGGCGGCTTTATCGTTAGCTCAGGAATGATGGGTGGCACAACTTCAGTCGAGGTTGTTGTCGAACTACTAGGTTGATCAGTAGCCTTGTTGTTCGACAGCTATGGATTCCCGTAATCTTTATTCCTTTTTGATATCAAAGCATCATTTTGTTGTTTCGAAATGGAAAGCATAAGTACTTTGGATGTGGAAGCATTATCACTAGCAACCATATTGGTTCCCGGGTTTGGAAACGGACCAGTCAATATCGCTGAGGTTTTTGAACTCTTAAAGAGTTTCTTAACTTCACCTTTATGTGGAAAATCTCTCATCCAATGATCCTCATCACATATCTGACACCCCATAGGGGGTTTCCTTGGCCCATAAGGGTTTGCAGAAGATTTTTCAGGAGACGTCCCCTCCTGTTTCTTCTTTTTCCCTTTCTTTTTCTTCTTTCCTCTTGGTTGCTTTGGTTCTTTGCCTTTGTCAGTCGACACGGCATTTACCTCCAGGGCAAGAAGTTCTTCATTTTCATTTTGATCAAAAATATTACGGGCTTTCTTAGATGTAGCCTTTGTTGATTTCTTACTTGTCGTACCTATCACGCCATCACCAGCATGAGAGTCCTTGTTTGATTTAGGAGGAGGAGGAACAAAAAATTCCAGTCTAGGAGCATCAGGGATTTTGTCATAAAGCGTGCTAGACTGAGTATAGATTAAGTCTAGATATTGCGCACGAGCAATGACTTGCTCTTCAGTGAAGACCCCTCCCTTTGCCACATCTTCCGTTATAGAAGGTAAGAATGGCTTAATAAACCATTCAGCTAACAGCTGATCAGGAACATATGTTTTTACCATTCTACGACGACGACGCCACTCATGGATATGATCAGATATATGAGTGGCTGTCGTCTGTTTGAAATTGGTAATTAGCTCTATTCTTGTTTCGTACCTTATGGGTAATTGAAAATGGGTTAAAATGGTTGTGGCAAGGGTGTTGAAGTTATCAAATGAAGCTCTAGGCAATTCAATGTACCATTTTGCTGCCAGACCAGTTAACATTCGATGAAAAAGGCGAAGCCTAATCGAATCATTGTTGAGAGTGTTGGATGAACACCACAGATGAAATGTCATCACATGATTCGATGGGTCTTCACCCAGATTTCCATTAAATTTAGGAATATCTGACGAAAGTTTGTGAGGAATCGCTGGCCACAAAGGGGCATAGGCAATTGGATCGTTCGTTAGCTGATTTAGATCTGGTAACTCTAAAGTCGCCACGAAGGGCAACTGTTGATTCAGGTTCAGTGAAGCATACCCAAGGTAAGATGGGATCACCTGAGCAGTGGGTCTTTGCATACTAGCATAGTGAATTTGATGCTGATAAATTTGGTATGGTTGATGGGAATAACCATTATAAAATGGTTGATGTTCACCATTTTGAATATACGGCTACCCATTATTTGTAAAGATTTGTTGCTCAGATCCTTGGTACACTTGTTGGAATTGCGGTTGTTGATATTTCACTAGCCATGGTTGTGAAACCTTTTGCTGTTGTCCAATACTCACTATTTGACCAAGATGAGGGGTAATAATACCTGTTTGAACCTGGGTCACTTCGGTTAGCGAGCGACTAATCGGTGATTGTGGCTGTGTGATGGAGACAGGAGGTTGTTGTATTCCAACCTGAGAAACCTGAGGTTGGCATACAACAGGTAATGCTTTTACTTGCGTCACTGTCATAATGGCTAGTCTAGTGGAGATATTCGACATAGGTAGGCTTTGTTGCATTGAGTATACAACTCTTGGTTATTGAGGCAATGTTGGCACCCAACCACTGGATGTAATTCCAGCATGGCCCGAATTCTATTGTGAACTCCCATATGGTTGTTCTCATGGAGGAAACAATGAAAGGGTATACTTCCCCCCATATGGTGGAAATCCAGTGCCCAAATTGATACTGTCGTGAAAGATCAATTTGTTGAGACTCAACATAAGAGATTCCAGATATTATTCCGGAAAAACAAACGGGAACAGACCATACTATCAAAATAGTCCCTGGATGGACTCCATTTAGTGGTCGAGAGCTAGTTGGGACAGATGGTATACAGGCGAACATCATTGGAGTAGCAGCAGGAGGTTCTGTTGTTGCTGCGTCAAATGACACAGTCCTAGATGTCGACAGTTGTTCAAACATATCTAGTCTATCCAAGAGATTTCGTAGCGATTCTACAAGAACTTGCGATGAAGGGGGACTAAATTCTGATGAAGAAGGATATAAGGTGATCCCAGCTCCAAAATGCAATGGAGTACTAGATGAAGGATCCTCCACAATCTCTTCTATAGCAATCAAACTGGGTGGGAGAGATAAACCGTCAGGTCCCTAAAATATTTTTGGTTCCGAAGAAGGTATAGACTCTGCAGCGACAGTAATTGGAGGGGTAACACCTTCCGAATTAGCTGTAGATGTAGCTGGTTCAAGAATAGAGGCGTTTACCATTACACTAGGATCAGTCCTAATGTCCTCTTGCAACTGCGGAACTTCTTCTATAAAGGTAGGGGTACCAAAGATGGTTGGAGTAACCGGAGTCTCTGAGGATGTCGGAACAGAGGTTCCAAGCAAACCAGGGGACTTTGATCGGGTTAAATCAGTTTGCTTTGTCCAGAATAGTTTTGTTTCTGGAGTCATATATGGTTGACTCGTTAATCTCCGTGAACAACAGCATTTCGATTGACATTCCTCCACGATTGCGAATTACTTAATGAACTGAAAATAAAGGGGAAAAATGATTCCGAATTTAGTGAATTTTAGACGCTTTGACACAACTTTCTTTTTCAATTTTTAAGAGTCGAGAAAAAGCTAAAGATGACTCTAGTCGCCTTCGGTTTTTAATGAGCTTGAACTAACAAGTGCTCAGATGGACCTTTTCCTTTAAGGAGTCTGAAAAGGAATGAAAGAGACTACTCTGGAAATCTAGACAGAGGGATTACCAAACCAATCGCAAAACTGCATAATACTTTTTACAGTACGGCAGTCAATCTTCCCGAATGCTGTGTTCAATGCATTGTGATCGATAGGGCGGTAGACACGACTTCCTAAGGATAAAGGATATAGCCTATTTTGGTCTCCCAATATATACTTGACGGTGCGTGGGAGCACAAGTTCATACTGGTACTTGTCGTCAAAAAGAGGAGGAATCACATAACCTATGATGAAAGCGATAGTTACCAAGCTTTACAACGCCAAAATACGTCTCTAGCCTAGAATTCTAGATGTTGTGTGTTAGGTTCCAAAGAGTTTTTATGTTCATTGAATTTATTTTATAGTTGATCTTTCTTAAGAAATTTGCCTTTCAGGTTCACTGCATGATGTAGATATACAATTCGTAAAGTGCAATCAAAGATGATAAACAATCATTTAATCTTCTTTTTTCAATGAAAATCCTAGCTACTAAGGAAGGAAAAGCAGGATTCTTTCAACATAGAGCAAAGAGCACACTCTAGATGCAAAGTCCTAAATCAAAATCAACAAGAAATCTAAATGCCAATGCACATGCATGTATTTGTTTTCGCTTTCTTAATGTGTGAATGAAAAAAAGAATGCTAAGTACAAATTTGAATCGTTTCAAGCGACAGTACTAACGATTTTCTGTTCAAAAGATGAAAGGAAGATAATGATGACACTTTGCGATTTTGAATTGAAAATTGCTTCCGACACTTGAAAAACTATTAATTCAAATCAAATACAAGAGTAACACTGTAATTGACCTTCAAGAACAATAGAATTCTTTTCTTTGACTGAAAACGACACTTGCAACACTTCCAGATAAAAAGATGACAGTTTGATTACGCCACTTCTTTGTAAAGGAGAACCGTAAATGGCGAATAATACATAAAAAAAATTTATAGTTCCTTGTACTATGGACGCTAAATCATGCAAAGGAAGGGAGTTTCCATAGAGGTACACTGATCACAGACAGCAAAACCCCTGAATAAAGTTGAAGAGAGTGAACAAAAAACCAAAATCTGGAAGTACAAGAGGTCTTATCTGATCATCGCACCTTTAACATAGGGAAAGGGTGATGCATCTCACCTACTACACATGGGAGGTGCGATGCATCTAGGTTTGCAAGAGGAGAAGGTGCGATGGTCCAGGGACGAGACTTCAACTTGCTCCTGGGTCACAATTTGCAGCTTAGTTTAGGGATTTAAGCTGAGCTAATGATAGTCAGTAGATGCAAACCATAGGGGCTGATCTAATGAGGCTACTTGAGCCACCACCAAGGCAATCAGGATGTTTGCAAATCAATTGTTCAGTTTATAAACAAAACCCGAAGATAGACTAAAGCAACATTGATCTACTTTGCACTTGCATAGCAAATGTAGTTCGAAGGCTAGTTGGCTTGACTTCAGGCTCCGTCTGTAAGTTTATAAAGCAAAAACATAGACAAGCAAACAAGCTATTCGCTCCCCAGTGGAGTCGCCATTTTTTTATCGGGAAATCTAGTGTCTATGCAGAGCTGCTGGTCCCACTAAGATAGATAGCTATCTTAGAAACAAACAGATTAAAGTTACTTTCGTTTTCCTTTACAAGAAGTAGATAGGAAAGGAGCAAAGAATACCAACCTTAATATTTCGCTGGGTTCCTTGTTTGTTCCTCCTCCTCTCTGACAGGTCTTTGTCGCTCCTTCCTTGACTACTCCGCTTCAAAGAGTACCTGTAAAGTTAAAGTGGCATAATACCTTCAAAGTGCAGATATCTACAATCATAAACAATATAGGACCAAATATATATTGACCACACAAATGCATATATCATCAAACATACAAGAATGTGGAGGAAAACTTGAATAGCTTTATTGATATAAAGATTAGAAGAGAGGATTACAACCCATTGATCTGACCTAGCGTCATCCTCCCATCATGAAATCCCTTATTCACCTCATGAAAAGCTTAGATCACCCAACCTTATGATCTTCCACCAGGAAACCAACAACACTTCCTTACAAGATACAAGATTCCAGCCTCTGGATCTTTGGGATGAGGGATCCATATATAGATGATTGCAAGGGTGTGAGTTAGCTTCTAGGATTTTTATTAGTGTCTTCTCTCTGATAGTTCTTGATTCCACTTGGACATTGATGATCTCTTACTCATCCCTAGGCAAATTCAAAGAGGCAAGTATCACAGGAGAAGCTTCTGGAAGATTCCATGATCATCCACCTTGCAAATTGTCTCTGCCATTTGTCTACTCTCACCCATCACACCCTACAGAAGGGGTTTCTAGTATGCATCACACTTTTTTCACTAAGCAGGTGATATGCATTGCACCCTTAGCACTAGGCACTCTATATGGTCCAGTTTAACTAGTTCTAAGCAGTTTTCTGTGGAGAACTTCTAGGAGATGATGTAATCAGCTGACCTTGTTCCTTTAGGGCATGAAAAAACACTTTTAGGGACTTAGAAGCCCTTGGTTTATGGAAATATGTTATTCGGGTTGTAATGCCCAAATATGTCTATAACACGAGTATGTGAACTATCATCGTATTGACGACCTCCGTCTGGCCATCAGTCTAGGGATGGAAGGTAGTCGACTCTGTGAGCTTGGTGTCCAATAATGTCTAGAGGCTTGAATAGAATGTCCTCAGGAACCTACTATCCCCATCTAACATAATGGTCTACACGATCCCAAAATGTAGCCATAATAGATCAAAGAAGAGGTTGACATTTTCCACTGCTCTGATACTCTTCTTGCAGGCCACCAATATATCCATCTTAGAAAATATTTCCATGACCACAAGTACATAATCATTACCATGCTTGGTAAAAGGGAGGCTAGTCATATAGTTCAAGGATATGGATTCCCACGATCGGCTGGGAGTAGGCAGAGAAGTGTACAAGCGTTGCTTCTTCATGGTTGGCTTGGCAATGGTGCAGGCAGTGCAATATCTGATATATTTCCCAACATCCAATCTGATTTTGGGCCATTAAAATTACTTCTGTAGTACATTCATATTTTTCTCCACACCAAAGTTTCCTATGACCCAACTGTAGTGTGCCTCCCAAATCATCTTGGCACACTCACTTGAAGGAACACAAAGGCGAACTAGGTAGCATAATAATGCGTCCTCAAGGTAGAAATTAGGAATTTTCTTTCCATCTACTAGAATCTGGTATGTGGAGGAGAAATCTGGATCATTTTTGTATAGTTATGGCCATCTAGAGGTCTCATGGCCACTAGAGTTGAGAACAGTGGTTAGTGCTACAACTAGGGGTCAGTTGAGGTAGTTTGCAACATTATTAGTGATTCCCTTTTTGTATTTAATGTTGAAATGTAACTGTTGCAAGTATGTAGACCACTTATGATGACGATCATTCTACAACTTCCCTTGTGTCTATATAAACTAAAGAGGCCAGTGATCGGTGTGGATGATGATCTCCTTCCCCATAATGTATTGTTTCCATTGTAAGCAAGCCTACACAATGGAGTACATCTCTTTATCATAGGTGGGGCACTTTCGAATTGTATCAGAAGGTGTATCACTATGATATTCCACTAGATTCCCATGCTAGGTGAGTACTGCATTAATACCATAGTCTAAGGCATCTATCTTGATTTCAAATGGTTGTTGCAAGTCTTACAATGTGAGTATTAGTGCAGAGTAGAGTTGGTGATTCAACTGAACGTACACCATTTTTTGGGACCCAGACCAAGAAAACCTTACTTTCACCCCATCCTTAGTAATATGACTCAAAGGCCAAGTGATATGGGAGAATCCTAACACGAACCTCCAATAAAATTTTGCAAGGCCCAAAAATTCGTGAAGCTCCATTATAGTGGTCGGGGTTGCCCAATCCTGAATGACTTGGTTCTTAGTCAGATCCACATGAACACCATGCTCATCTATGATGTAACCCAAATATTGGACCTAGCTTATGCCAATGGTTGATTTCTCCAAGTTGGGACACAGCCTGTGCTGCCAAAGTGTTTAAAGGACCTCCTGAATGTGTTTCAAGTGTTCTTCCCAACTCTTGCTAAAGATGAGGATGTCATCTAGTTAAAAAACCATGAATGATTTGGTGAATGGTCGCAAGATTTCATCCATTAGCCTCATAAAAGTAGTAGGAGCATAACCAACCATTGAAAAATGCCATCCTTTGATTTGAAGGTGGTCTTCCATACATCTGTGGGCTCTATTGGAACTTGGTGATAGCTAGAATTCATATTTATCTTATTGAATACTTGGCCCCCTTGAGTTGGTCTAGAAGGTCATCAACCTGTGGGATTGGATACCTGTTCCTGACAGTGATTTTGTTTAGTGCCCGATAATCAATGTAGAGCTTCCAGGTCCCATCCTTCTTCTATACAGGTACAATCAAGCTCCCACAAGGTAAGGAACTTGGTCATATGTGCCCTTTTTGTATAAACTCATGGATTTGCTTCTTGATCTCTTCATTGTCTAGAATGGAGTGGTGATATATTGGCCCGTTGGGTAGAGGTGCTCCGAGCGTTAGATTGATTGAATGTTTGACCTCACAGTGTAAGGGTACCCTTGTGGGTGAGGATAAGATGCCCTTGTATTCTTCCATGACAGTATCCACTTTCTTCTGCTGCACAGATGAACCCTTCTCAGGGGCCATGGATGTGGCTATGATCTTCCCCTTACCTTGAGAGTGAATCATCAAGAAAAAAAAATTCTCGGTCTGAGAGATGATCTTACTACATTTCTTAACATAGATCAAACAGATGGTGGTAGACAGGGCTACCTCCGATATCCTGTATAACTTAATACCCAAAGAAACAATAACAGAGCAGGGTTTAGACTCATATACAACCTACCACTTCCACAAGTATGGTTTTCCTAATAATACATCACAAACTTCAAGAGGAGTAACATCACACAATACCTCATATGTGAAGGGCTTGATGTTATAGGGAAGGAAAAACTACTGGAAGACACATACATTTTGACCTTAGTGATGCCACCCAATGGTTGACAAATGCAGATGTGATGTAGTCGATAATCCCATTCACTTCACAGCCTCTCCTAAAATGAGGTTCCTTTGGCTCCTGTTGGTGACAATGGACTATAGCAGAGAGCCCTTCACCCACATCTGTGAGTGGAATACGCATTCCCCCTCCTCTAGATCTTCAAGCTCATTCTTTTGGATCTTGGTGGTGGCCACAATGGCACTCAACTCCATGTCAATGATTTGCTACCCTTTATCATTTCCCTTGTCATATACTTACTAAGAGTCAGAACATTCATCTGACTCGGAATTTTTGTGACTAAATGACTGGTTGGCTCGACACTCACTTGTGTTGTGAGTGGAGCTCTTATGGAACTCATGCCACTTTCCCTTGTCCTTATTTATCTTTGTGGTGTTTTTCTTTACTTACGACTTCAGTGGGTTATATTGGGTCACCCCACCTTGGCTTTGCACTTTTATCTATGGTTTAAGGACTCCTTTCCCTTTCTTCCAGTTCACAAATCCAAATTCTCACTTTTTCTGTTTAAACTTCTGCTCAATATTGACAATATATCGGTACGTCGTGCTGAGCAAGGAGATGTCTAGGAACTCCATCTCATCTCAGATGTACCTTTGTAGGAAGCCTTAGTATTTTAGTACCAGATGTTTCATAGAATCCTTGATACCCAACTTTGTACGAAGGGTATGAAAAACATTGGTAAACTCTAGCAAGTCTTGGTCCCTACCCTGCCAAAGCATGGTCCACTTTATGTATTTATCCTCACAGCTCCTGATAGGGTATTATTTCTCCTTAATTGCATCCAAGAACAAACTCCAAGTGGGTGTGATCGAAAATAGTGAGGATATAGTTTCATCCTTCTTCTCACAGTAGGTTTCCCACTAGCCTTTGACGTGGGGGAGACTTTGATAAGTGAAAAAGTAATCCTTTTCTAGTTGGGAAAATCATGAACAAAAAAATATCCTTCTATTAGATTTAACCATTTATCTACAACATCTGCATCTATATTACCCTCAAATATGGGGATGTTAAAGTTAACTTGTACCTTAAAGGGTGTGGCACTTCCAGAGTAGCTGTTGGAAGGAGATGTGTCGCCCTGGGGTATCCGTTGGAGGATCTAGGCAAATTTGTCCATCATCACATTCCTCGGTTACATGAGGGATTCTTCGAGAAAGATTTTGAAATGATATCCTGCCCCCTCATCTTTCTTCTCTTCCACCATGGGAGGCCATTAGGATTTGTGAGGTTCGTCTTGCAAAGGTTCCACCAGTTCAAGCCCTAACTCCTTATATCCCAACCTCGTTGGGGACATGGAAAGAAAAACTGAGAAAGAGAAGACCGATGTGATAGAAATGATTTGAACTTAAATAGGAATGTGAAAAATTATAGATATAACCATAAATATAGAGATGTAACATAAATAATACTTCTTTTCATTAATATAAAATAGTGAAATTTTCTTACAAACAATGGAAATAAAACTAGGTCGGGCAATGATAGCTTATCTCTGAGAAGAGATGTGGTGACTACATGCCTATGCCTCTGAACTATATTAAAATGAGGCTTGAAGGCATATTTATTATTGAGAAACAATTGGAAATCCTAAACATCCAAAAACCTAAATCTAGGAGATGATGCACCAAAACTATGGGTCCCATTTGGGTAAATTGGTACATCAACTTCCCAGGGTCAGAAATTTGGCATACGATCTTTGTTTCACACGCACAATACCTCATTAGAAATATATATATGAGGAATACAACTATTCAAGTGGCCAACATAGTTTAATATTTGGCATTGGCATGATTTTCCCAAAAAATGTCATTTATGGCCTCAAAATGGCTCCAGAAGTTTAGCAACCGAAAAAATGCCAAAAATAGTAAATTATGCTACAATTAAGGAAAATAAAAATCTGAAAGAGATAGTGGTGGGGGTCCAAGTGGAATAGGTGGGTGGCCACCAACATTAACCTAGATCAAGGGCCTATAATCTTTTTTCGACCATATGACGAGAATTCCTGATAATTAAGATTACCACAACACCAAAATTAGTTGAATAGAGCAAGGAACGCAGAGGAAAACTCATGAAATCCATTAGTCACTCCCTTGGCACTGTCCTCTAAGAAAATTGAGATATAATCTCTCCCTTGAGCCTATCCTACAAGTTAATGGAGCCTAAAACTACTCCCTTGATCCATCATGCATGCAACTAGGCATGAGACTCAAAATCATGCTTCCTCAGCTTAAAACTTGCTTCAACTTCTTCCATATCTTAACCAACCTCTGTAGGACCTCTATAAGTCTCTAACACCTCTATAACACTTCTACAAATAATTGAAACATTACTAACATCATTACAAGTCAATCTAGTTTGACTAGGATGTCAACCAACAACCAACCTAAGCATCTAAGCCATCAAACTATTCTTCAACATCTTTGCCATTAATATGCAGTTCCAGAATCTGTTAGACATCCTCCAACATGTGCACAACCATCACAATCATCCAGAGAGACATTTATATCCTCTCCAATCCCAAGATGCAACATGTCAACATAAGAGACCTAATATGATACATGGAGACCATGGAGGCCTAATAAACAAAGCTCCTCAACACTAACTCTTGTAGCAACAATCACAATTTGTATGTGGAGAAGGGACTGCAAGATGCATGCTTCTCTAGTGCAACACACCATCATCCAACCAAGGACCATCTACACCTTAACCATCATCTCCAAGCTATTCCAAGCTAGTAGACAATCCAACGACCATCTCCAAGCTAGTGCAAGCTAGTAGATAGGGTAAGGACCATCTACACCTCAATCATCTTTAGCCACATAGAAACATGCATATCCAGCTAACTTGCAACCTAAGAAACCAAGTTTACATCAATGGCAGTTAACTATACATCTCCAAAGCATCATCACACATCAATGCCAAAAATCTCCCCCTTTGGCATTGATGTCAACCCCCGAGTTAAAACAATCATCTGATCAACATCGTGTTATTCTCCCCCATTGACAACAATGAAAATGGCTAGCATGTCAAGGACGAATGATATATACTCCTCTACATGCAAGGGAATCCATCAACAAAAACATATACTCCACTCAATATCATATGCATGTGATTAACAATGGAGTGTAAGACTGAAATTCAACAACACCCCCGTTGCACTAAAGCGATGCCCAATCATAAACACACAAGAGAAAAATCACACATCTCCTATGAGTAGCAACAATAAAATCTCACTCTGCAGCAACAAACACTGAAACCCATACTCTCTCCCCTGAAGCAAAAACAACATAATCCATGTCACAATGACAACAATATATCATATCAATAATACATAGTAGCAAAAAAATAATGTGATCTACTAGCAACAACAACATTGATCAACTCCACATGCTCACATAAGGAGCATAATATTGTTGACTAAGAAGCATGAAGAAATGCTGACAAGTCCAGAATGAAAGAAATGAAGGAATTCTCTCACAAGAAGCATTATATGGTTGACCTATCCATATGAGAAGAAGCAAATGAAGAAAGAGATGAATCATGTGAATGACACCATGATCATCGAGAATCAATATCTGACAAAATGCTTTGAAGATATCGCTCGAAAGAAGGTAGGACAACTCTGATAAAGGAAGAAAGAACCCTTGACACCTATGAAGGACTTGGAGATATAAAAGGTGCAAATAACTAATTCTACTCTATAAATATGTGGTGATGAAGAAGCCATAGAACAAAAGGAAAAGCAATGTTGAATCAATATCAGGATGAAGTCATGATGGGTTACTAGGTCAGAGCATGTAAACAAGCAAGTACAACGAAGCATCCATGAGGAGATTATTCTGAAGCATGGACAAGATGACAAAAGAGTAGCCAAGATGATAAGAAAACATGATGAATGACAAGAAATCCATTTTCCATGAAGGAAGCAATGACATAACAAACCAAGGAGGAAAGTGAGTGATGGATGGTTCCCTACCTTGAAGAAGTTCGAACAAGGACTTCATGACAACAAGGAATGAAGGAGATCAAGTAGCTGAAAGACCCACGAAGAAGAAGTTGTTGATGAAGGAAAGAGTCCCCAGTTAAGAGGGAGCTCTGATAGATCCCTGATCAAGAGGGAGTTTTGGATCACCCCTGATTACAAAGGAGTGACAACTGTGTTTTCCATTTCATGGGTCATGGACTACACCAAGACTAACAACCGTAAGTCTAGATGAAGTCCATGAAGGGAAATGTCGAGATATTAGGTAATCATCTGGCATCCAATACTCTTTGAGTATGTGTAGTGCATCTACGACAAGAGTAGGCAAGAGGAACGATATTCTTTGAGGGTTTCAAACCCAAGATAAGAATAGTCCTAGAATCTCATACTCGAAGAACACCTGGGTCGTACCTTGAGAGACAATGATGAAGGTGTCTATAAATCATTGATATTTCCAGCATTGTAGCTCATGATCTCATAATGAGATGGAGTTGTTAGTCAAGGCCTTGAACTATGACAATGTTGATGGATACGATGCTATAATATATGGACTGCAAATATAGTTTCTCTTATGCAAATTCTTTAAGCTTGAAAGTTTCTGAGCACCTTGTGATGGTTTATGAATACCTCCCTAGTTAAGAAGGAGTGTTGAAGAAAATGTAACTCAGCTAGGTCTTCATAAATGTAATTTGATATTTGTATGTATACAAGAAAAGATAAATTATTTTTATAATATTTGTCAATGAGCTTATTTCTCTTTGAAAATACGTTAAGCACTTTTTAAAATGCTTCTAGAGAGTCAAAGTCAAAATGTAATTATGATGAGACTTTTGAGGGCATTTTACATCAAGGATGTCAATGTACAAGGTCATGGGAACACCTCCAAGTCAATTCAAATGCTCTCCTAGCTTCAACGATGGTCTCCAAGTAGCCAAATAATGAATAAAAGGTGAATTATGATGAAACAGTCAAGTCAGCCTAATGAATAGTCAAGTTGGCCTAAAAAGTAGGGACAAACCTCCATTTATAGAGGCTATCCACTCCTCATTTGAGCATCAAACATATCTCTCTTTCAGCACAGAAAATGAGCCAGAAACTAGCCGAGAATAGAAGAAGGAGAACTCGATAAAAAGGATCCTTCTAAGGTAGTGAAGAAGGAAGGAAGAGGTAGCGAAGATAAGGGGATTGTTTTAGGGTTTTCATCAATACATGCGAATATTTCAGCAATGTACTATTTATGGATTTGACAGTAGTTGAAGGTAGCACATTTAGAAGCCTCATTTGGATGTGCAACTAGGTCTACAAGGTCTCCTAAGGAAAGAAAATATTGTTCTCTCTAAAGTGAAGTAAAGAAGCCATAATTTTCTAGGGTTTCTCCTTAGAAGAAGAGACTCTAACTTAGACAAGAAATAGAAGAGGGAAGAAGTGCTAGGAGCAAAGTGTTGGAAGAAAGAGGTCCATGTAACACAAGTTATAGTGCAAAAGGAGGAAGGGTTTGACTTAGGCTTCGAGGAAATCTGAGTCAAGGGTCTAGGGTTTGGAAGTTGTTCAAATAAGAAGCTTCAATAAGAGAAGAATTACCAAGGGTTTTCCTTTGTAGAGTGGAGAGGTTTTTTACCCGACAGAGAGACAAAATTCTTGTTCTTGTTATTTTCTTTTAGTAGAAGTTTCATGAAACACATACACTAATAAGAAGAAGAAGATAAATTGTCATAGTGCATCAAAAATTGTTATCAAGTGTGAAGAATATTAATAAACACCATTTTCATCCATTCTTCAACAACTTCCAGTTTTTGGAAGGAGTTGCTTACAAGTTTTGGGACAAAGTTTTCCTTCACGACAACTTATCATCCATGTAAAGATGGACAAACAGAAAGGGTCAAACATGATACTAGAGGATATGCTGAGGATGCATGTGATGCACCAAGGGAGAAGATGGGAGAAGTACCTTCCATTGGTTGAGTTTTCTTATAACAATGATTGTGATGAGTCACTAAGGATAAGTCTGTTTGAAGCACTATATGGGTGGATTTGTAATACTCCCATCAGTTGGAATGATCCAGTGAACAAGGTACTTATTGTATAGGTTTTAAGCCCGTACAAAAATCACCTACATACAAATTCTAAAAAATAGGAAATAAACAATGGAAAGAGCATAAAACATAAAACATATATACACAAAGATTTCCCCTGGATCCGAAAACTAGGACTACTAGATTGATTTTTCATTATATTCCTTTCAATGTTACAATACATATATATACATGTCAAAGCATCCATAAACCCCAACCCATTAACCCTGGATTAGAACATAAATGTAGTTCCCTTGACCGGATCTACAAAATACCATGGATAGAAAACCATCATACCCAAAACCATGTGCAAAATCCATGCACAAAACCATAGGTAGGCCCGCCCACCTAATATAGGGTCCAACAGAAAATTTCTCGGGGCCCTGGCCCGAACCCCGTGCACGGGGGCTACCGCCCCCCCTATGACCCCCCCATGCATGGGGTAGTCATGGAAATAGTATAACACACACCCAATATTCTCCCACTTGTTGTTTTATTTCCATAGGGGTCCACATGAGAGCTTATTCATTGGTCCAGACTTGCAGTGCCCATTGGTTATCTACACAAAGGGAACTTCTTAATGCTCACAGACTTTGTCAATGCATCTCAGCAACATCTTTTTATCCTCAACCATATCCCTCACAAAGTGATACTAAACATCAATGTGCTTTGTCTTTGAATGATAAGTAGGGTTCTTTGCCAAGAAGATTTCACTTTGGCTATCACGGTCTATCCTTATAGCTTATTGCACTAACCCCATACTTGAACACAATATCTGCAGCTAAATTTCTTCCTTGATTGCATGAGTTAATGCCATGTATTCTGCCTCTATAGTTGAAAGTTCCACTACATATTGTCTCTTATTCATCCAACTGTATGCACCTCCAAATAGGTTAAAACACATACCCACTTGTAGATATTCTCTGATCCAGATATCCAGGGCAGTCTGGATCAACAAAGCCAAAAATATCCAAAACTCTATCCAATCCTAGTCTTCCTTGGTAGCACAAACCATAATCACTAATTCCATGCAAATAACTAAATACCCGTTTCACTGTTGTCCAATTCTCCTTCCCTGTTTTTTACATAAACCTTCTCAATACTCCCACTGCATGTGCAATGCCTAGTCTAGTACATACCATTGCATACATTAGACTACCGAATGCACTTGCATATGGAATACGAGACATGTCCTCTTCCTCTTCTTGTGTCTTGAGACATTGTTCATTAGATAACTTTACACCTACATGAATAGGAACCTTCACTACTTTACTCTCTTGCATATTAAACCTCTATAGTATTGTCTCGACATACTTCCTATGGTTTAATGAGAGATTCCTCTTTGATTGATCTTGTTATCACTCAGGTTGTCCCTAAGCTCCTGTAGGGATACGGCCGAGGTAACCACAAACCAATCTTTGGATTGTAGGTTCTAACCCACCTGCAATAAGAGAGGGCTCTCTCTTTATGATTTAACTATGTTGATGGTAATTTTAGGCTAGTTGTTGGGTACAGGGGTTTTGTTGTTTTGCTTGGATGGAAGGTGTATGCCAGGTAGAAATTCCAAGCTGAGAGGCAAAGTAAGGTGTGATAAGTTTCAAACCATTGGGCATGGAGTCGTGGATTAAAACTTGCTGGTGCATTTTCTTGGTCGCCAAAGGATTGAGGATCAGGATAGCCACACATGAAACAATTATCAATTTACTGAAAGGGTGGAATGATGGTCAGGGATGAAAGGCAATTAAGAATATTTCATCAAAAAACTGACAGGGAGGAGAGGTGCATGAAAGGTTGTCTAGGAGCAGTTAAGAATTCCTAAACTATCATTCATATGTGAAAGAAACAACGTAAACAAGATCATTTAAGTATGCATGTTCATAACTATTCCTGATGAAAACATGAAAATTTGCTGAAATTGAGCCTAAGGTGCAGCTAAGCAAATCCTAAGCTATTCTTCTTTTCTGCAATTTGGAGGGCGAATTTCTGATAAAAAAACATGAATAAAAGTAACAAAGTTAAGAACACTTATTGAACCACGTCGATAGCACATGAATTCCACAATCACTCCTCGGCCAATTAAACACAGCAGAAAGTTTCAGAATCCATGCTTTCAACAGTCTTTGATTATAGAAAGCATCACAGTTACAGTGCGAGTCTCTGCTTGAGAGAAAGATCAGGATAACAAAGATTAAACTACTGATAAATCAACCAACCAACCCCTACTCCATTTTTCAGGGTGGTATATATAAGCAAAATATCTGAAGTCATTTATTACATTTGACCTAAACAGGTCTGCCAGAAAAAGCTTTTTCTCAAACCTAATTGTTACTGGAATTAAATGCAAGTAAGTCCTTTGGGATGCGCTAGAGGCAACTAAATCAAGTTGAGTTGATGAGGTGTCTTGTGTGACTTGGTACAGTGGACTTGTCATAACTGTGCATTGAGTTCTAGTCCACTAATATTCCGTGAGTTTAATGTGCAGTCATTTGTGCTGGTGAGCCTTCAATGCGTCTTCAATTGCTTCCTGACTTTCCGAGCTTTCGTTTTAATGTTGGATTTGACTCAAGCCCTGAGAAAATCTCCTCTGATACACTTTGCCGCTACATTAATGGCCTTTTCCGCTCCCTAATACTCTTTGACGTGCTTTCTGTTTGCAAATTTGATTTGATACTCTTTAATCTTTGTTCCTGGCCTCTTTTTGTCTTCAAATTGGTTTAATTTGGAAAAATCGGGCAGTTTCGGGCATTTTCGGTGCAAAATGGGCCAAGGAATCAAAATATTCCTTAAAGATTCCCCAATATGGCCTATTTCCTGTAGCGATGCGTGATTGACGCATCGAAAAATGCCTTCGTTTCTCATTCCAGAGCTCCGAAGATCGACTTTTGCACTTGCGCGAATTTTCGGTTTTTTGGTTGCTGACGTCAACTGTACAGTGGATGACGTCAACATGCTGACTTCAACAGTGGGGTCCTATGGTATGGATATGACGTCATCATGCTGACGTGGCAGTACGATGGGGTGACGTGGCAGAGACACGTGGCAGGGTGACGTGGGCCAAGCGCAGGCTGTGTGAGGTGATGTAGAGGCGACGTGGCAAGGTGAGGTGGCGCTCCTGCTACGTGAGGGGAGGGCAGTTTTTCCTGTGCATCGGACCGCCTTTGGTACTAAGGTGGTTTCTGTCAGGGGCGGCCCGATGCAATGGGAGGCCGCCACCTGTCCCGTTGTACGACTGTAAAACCGTCGGACGTAGGGTGGTAACCTACCACCACAATGGAGCGCCCGATGTGAACAAGGGCTGTTGGATTTGGGGGAGGCGATCTGACGGTGGATGGAAAAGGGAGATGCGCGGGGTTTAGTAAAAGCATGCGCGTGTTAAAGGTTTAATTTTCGGTGGCGCTGTGGGTTTTAAACTTTAGGAAATGGATTAAATGGGTTTTGCAGAGGAAATTTATTAAACAAACATTAATAATTTCGAAGGAAAAATGCGTTGGGGGGTTTTTAGCATTTGGAAAGGGTTTTCTTAGTGTTTGGAAGGGGTCCAAACACCTGGGAATGGAAATTTATGCAGAGGGAGGGTTCTTACTAAAGTCTAGGTGACTTAGTAATTCCCAGAGAAGTATTTATGGTTATATTTCAACCAGGGGGAGGGGATATTTACATAAGGGGTTTATCTACATAGTTTTAGTAGGGGGATGGGGAAAACATAGGGAGTTAAATAATAATGTCAATAGTTAATATGGATATGACCATAAAGCGCTAAGTTTGAGAGGTCTTAGGCTTTAAAGGGGAGATAGTACCTTATAGAGAAAGTATGGATCTTCCTCGAGTGAAGCAGATCTTCGCCCAATCTAATGACATGGAAAATGATGAAACTAAGAGATATCAAGCAGATCTTGACCTCTTTTGGGGAAATTAGTTAATGATTTTGGGAAGATGGAGAAAGGGAAGTTATTTATGCCTCGTTTGAGCTCCTTCATATGAAAAATGCTTGATGACTGTGACCTGAGTAGAGATGATACTTTCAAACATGGAAATGAACAGACATCAAGATTTTGCGACCTCAAAACTACTTACCGAGCCTACTTACCTAACACTTTTTCTTCTTTTGGTTTGGGTGCACTTATACTTGCAGACCCAGCATTTCAATTTTTCTTTTTATGCCTTCCTATCTACAAACTACCCTTATTTCTTCCAAGGGCCCACATTAAGTAGTTGGGATCCTTTGATTCTCTACCTATCTAAGAATCTACCAAGATTAAGCTGTTTGGACATATTTTCATTCTCTATATTCTAAAACAGGAAATTGAAACCTAGGGAGATCAAGATTAAGCTGTTTGGACCTCCCTTTAGCTGAAAATTCTACAAAACTGGAATGACTCTTCAAAATTGGAATGCAGTAGATGAACTTTGAGTAGAACTCTTTCCTTGGTGACTGTTTAGCAAATATGGAGCATTGCAGCATGCAAAGTATGACATATTTGGCCTGTAAAAATGTCAATCATGAAAAATGAGTAACCTGCTGCAGCAGGAGGCTAACAGTGGCTCCACTTGGGGATGGATTTCCCTTGTGAGAGGCCAAGAACAACAGGTCAGATTGCCTTGATTCTTCTGTTATGGTTGTGCTTTGAACTTCTTAGTGCTGACTGTTGGATCGATTTGAACTTTTGGACTGGTAACAGCACTTTCCTTTAACTATTTTGCTGTTAAACTGTAAAGTACTGCCTGCTTTCTTCTGCTTGCTTTAGCATCATGGATTCTTACAAAATAAAATCAAAGTGCTGATATATACAAACATTCTATTTACAGAAAATAACACCGCCTATTCTTTTTAATCAAAAAGGATAATTGTAGTGCTTTAGCATTCGGCCGTTGACAGGGCCTTCTTCAGCTGTGCTACCATCTAGAGATCTGAGCAAATATGTATTATTGCCTTGCACAGTGCTGATAATGTATGGACCTTTCCACAGAAAATTGAATTTTGCATGTTTTCCCTTGTCCTCTCTTCGTGAATCCCATCTTAGAACTTTGCTGCCAACCCAGAAATCCTCTGCTTTAGCCTTCTTATCAAACATCTTTTTGAGTTTTTCTTGCAATATTTGAGCTCTGTCATAGACTTGCTTTCTGGTTTGCTGAAGATGAATAGTTTGATTAACTCTTCTCTGCATGTCATTTGGTTCAGTGTGAATTTCCTACAATAGTTTAATAGTAGGAATGCCCAAAGATGAAGGAAATTTGGCCTCCATGCCATATACTAGTTCATAAGGGCTCATCCCAATGGATTTCTTGGTGGAAAGTCTGTCTGCCCACAGAGCATTTGTGAGCTTCCTATGCCAGTTCTTTTTGTTTTCGTCCAACAATTTCTTTATGATATTGATGACGCTTTGGTTGGAATATTTGGCCAAGCCATTACCTTGAGGGTAGTAAGTTGTGGATTGGCCTAAGGTAATGTGGTATTTATGGCAAAAGTTGATCATCTTTTTGGATTTGAAAGCAGCAGCGTTGTCAGTGATGATTTTCTCAGGGCAGCTGAATCTGGAAAGGATATTTCTCTCAAGGAATTGGATAATGGTGGAGTTGTTGGCTTGCCTACATGGAATGGCTTCAATCCACATAGTGAAATAATCGGTGGCTATTAAAATCCACTTGTGCTGGCCTGAGGAAGAGGGATGAATTTCTCCAATGAAGTCGAGACCCCATTGTTGAAAAGGTTTCTCGGTTGAAATTGGGCTTAAGGGGCAAGGGCAGTAATTTTCTTTTTCCTTCAAGGATTTGGCATTTGTGGCATGAAACAACAAACTTCTTGACATCTGCAAATAGAGAGGGCCAATAATAACCAACCCTTAAGATCTTGTCAGCCGTGGACTTCGAATATAAGTGTCCTCCACAGTCCCCTACATGGAATTCTTTCATGATGCTGTTAGTTTCATTTATAGTTAAACAATTAAGAAAAATACCTTCATGATTTTCCAAAACAAAGCACCATCTATGACACAAAATTTTGAGGATTTCATCCTTAAAAATCTTTTCTTGGTTCTGGACAATCCTGGGGGAGCACACAGGTTTAACAATACAAAGCAAATATCAGCATACCATGTGGATTGGAAAAAGGTCTCACTGATCTGTGGAGTCGCCAGCTCCGATTCATTGTCCAGTTGATTAATGTATAAGGCTTGGAAGTTTGTTTCGGACATTAGTTTGGCTAAACCTTGTTCTTTTATCAGTTTGGTCGGTTTTATCTCAATGTCGTATTCAAGGATGCTGGCAATCCACTTGCCTCTTTTGCCTTCTAGTCCCTCTTGAGTTAATATATCTTTTACAACGGAGTTTGGGACGTAGGCAGTCACATGGGAGTATAAGATGTAAATTCTAAAGTCTTCGATGGCCTTGACCAAGGCATAAGCCTGCTTTTCCATAATCTGATATTTCAAGGGTGCATCTCTTAAAGCTCGACTGAAGAAAGCAATTGGCTTTTCGTTACCTTGATCATCTTTTTGTAAAAGGACAACAGCTATGGTGTTCTCGGATGCAAAAGAAAAAATGATAAAATCTTTGTCGAATTGTGGACTGGTGAGGACAGGCGTTTGAGTCAAGGCAGTTTTGATACTCTCAAAAGCCTGCTTGGTTTCAAGAGACCGTTTTACCTTGGCATCTTTCTTCAACATGTTTCTCAATAGCCTTATTAGCTCAGCTAGGTTTGGGATAAATCTCCTTAGGAAATTGATATTTCCAAGGAATTCTTGCAGTTCTTTTATGTTTCTTGGATAGGGGGTTTGAAGGATAACTTGAATTCTTTCAGGATCAATTCTAATCCCATCTTTTGATATGATATGCCCTAGAAGCTTGCCTTCCTCAAGGGAAAACAGGGATTTCTTGGGATTCAAGGAAATGCCATATTTCCTGCATGTCATGAAAATTTTCCTTAAGTGCTTAAGGTGCTCTTGGTCAGATTTGGAGAAAGGGGTTAGATCATCAAGGTAAACAACAAGGAAATCATGTATCTCTTTGGCAAATGCAATATCCATTTCCCTTTGAAAGGTAGCACCACCGTTTTTCAGCCCGAAAGGCATTTTAACATACTTAAATGTTCCCCACGGTGTGGTAAAGGCTGCCTTGTCTTGGTCGTCCGGGTGAACAAGTATCTGATTAAATCCTGAAAATCCATCTAGTAAAGAAATTCTAGAGGAACC
>APFE030187493.1:0-13277 GCA_000404065.3 Pinus taeda | reverse complement strand
GGCAGCCCCCCCTGTCCGGGGGGTTTGAGGGGGGCAGAGCCCCCCTCTACGGGGTTAAAACCTACAAGGTCAACCCTTGTAGTAGCAAGGCAACCCCAGGCAGTAGAAACCCTTATACTCATATCAACAGGGCCAACCCTTGCAAGGCAAGGACAAGGTCAGGGTCAAGTCCTGCAGCAGTAGGCCCAAAATCCTAATGTCCAAGGACAATAGGTTCAAAATCCTTTTGTCCAAGGGCAGCAAGTCCAAAATCCCTATGTCCAAGGGAAAAAAGTGCAAAATCCTTATGTCCAAGGACAGCAGGTGCAACATCCATATGTCCAAGGTCAATAGGCTCAACAGCCTTTTAACCCATATGTTGCTTATCAGCAACCTATCGTTGGAAAATTTCAAGACTTTCAAGGTCAAAATCCTCCCTACGGGAAAGGTAACCTATAGTGGGGGAAAAATAAAATGCCATATTGACAAAACCCTCCACCATGGGGACAAAATCCTTACCAGCAGGGATGGGCTCCTTTGGTTGGACCCGCTTATCAACCTCCAATGCCTTTTAATACTCAATTTTCATTATTAGCTACACTAGAGTTTCCAGATGTGTCTCGACTCACGAATGATCCAATTCTTCATTCACCATACTGGCCTCCAGTCCCTTCCAAGATTTTGGATGATTATCCAAAGTTTGAAGGAAAAGAAAAATAAGATCCATAAGCCCATGTGATGACATATCACCTCTGGTGCTCCTTAAATTCTTACGTTGATGATTCCATTCGTCTTCGTATTTTCCAACAAACTCTTATAGGTGTTGCAGCCAAGTGGTATATCAAGCTACCTCAAAATACCTATCATGAATTTAACACTCTTGCCATGGCCTTTCTCACACATTTCCAATTATTGGTTTTCTATGAAATCAACACCCATCTTCTAACGTTGCTCAAGAAAGACACTGCGACCCACATTTCTGATCATATCTATGAATGGAGGCGTACGAGTCGCCTGATTAAGTTCAAGATTATTGATCAATTGTTAACCAAATGGTTCACCAAATCCTCCATCAACAAAATTATTGAGGACATAGCTATGGGAGGATGTGTCACTGAGGAATAAGCTATCGTGCATGCCTAGTATCTAGACCTTGTCTATTCATAGTCTGTCACGTTATATGATGTGTTACCTGATGCACCCAGACCACCATATGATCTGACATCATCTAAGTCTCTTGCTACACCTCCTGTTGATGGAGTAATTGGTTCAGTGACTCAGACCCCTACAAAATCTTCTTCCAAACAGATGTCGATCTCCAACACTGCTTCCAATGAGTCTTCTCGTAATCTACCTGGCCCTAGTAAAACCTCAGAGGTCCACGTTGTTCAGTCCACCACAGTGAACAAATCCTTGAAAGATAAGAAACAAGGCAAAGGCAAGGGTAAAGTCGATTCCCCAAAACAAGGTCCTCCTAAGTCGTCTGCTGGTGATGCTTCTCAATGGAAGCCTAAGTATCTGTGCCTCATTTGTGAGGAGGATCACTATACTAAGGATTGTCCCAGATGATCTGAAGTTAGTCATTTACTTAAAGGGACCCCAGCTATTCTAAAAGAGTCGTTTCCGTCCCAGTAGACCCAAATGGTAGACCAGCCTCAGTCGTCTGCTTCCTCAGGTTCACAAGTGTTCATGATGAGTATGCCCATTAACGTGGCTACTAGATCAAAAGATTATCAAACTTCCACCCTGACAGTAGGGAAAGAAAAAGAAGCTACCCCTTCTTCATCTACCCTGTCAAGTTCTGGTCCTCTTCATATAGAGAGACGTAACCCTCATTTCGCCATTTGACCACCTTCTTGAGGTGTGCTACTATAGTCCTTGTACAATCCCAATGATCTAGTCACTCAGCACTATAATATTGTTGAGGATTT
The DNA here is from genome assembly GCA_000404065.3 of Pinus taeda. NCBI lineage: Eukaryota > Viridiplantae > Streptophyta > Pinopsida > Pinales > Pinaceae > Pinus > Pinus taeda. The sequence goes on along the minus strand of APFE030187493.1, from coordinate 11,367 downwards.
GGCTCAAGTGCCATCAGCTATGTTTGCTCTCGAGGTACTTAAAAGCTTCCTGTCTCAGCAGAAATCATTACTATCGACTATTAGGCATATTGATCCTACTAATTCAAATCTTATATGTTTTGATATAGAAAACCATGTTTTGTGTCTTCCTCATCATATTGACTTTCTCATTTAGGTAATCATCAATGAGAAAACCATTCATAGGACCGTCATCGATGACAGTGCCTCTACCTACATCATGTCAACCGCTTGTTGGAAGGCAATGGTTCTCCTACTTTGAACCAGTCCCCTAACAGTTTGGAAGCTTTCGACGGGTGCGATTTGCAACCATTCGGTGTCTTACCCAACCTTGCCATTACTTTGAAGGGCAAGACAGTACACACTGAAGTAGAGATCATTGACGCTAATATCAATTACAATATTCTAGTCGGATGGAGTTGGACCCATGCCATGCATGTTGTAGCCTCCTCCCTATTCCACATGATTCGATTTCCCATCAAGGGAAGATAGTCACAGTCGATCAAATGTCCTTCTTTGCCTCTTTCTCCTTGAATGGTAATGTTTTGTATGTCAAGCACACCGGTGCTCCTTATGAGAGTGTGGGTCCAGGACTTTTTAAATATCTTGCCTTGATGGGCATTTTTCCACTCCCATCTCCTCATGTTGCCTTTGTCAACATGATTTCTATCAAGTCTAATCCTTGGGTCGTTCCTTCACTGAATCTTGTTGATACATGGGGCGAGCTTATGCCGTTAAGTCCCACCAAAATGGATTACATGGAAATTTTTTCAGATTCACCTCCAGTATCCTCTGATCATCTTGTTTTGTGAACATCTCTCGACACATATTCTCAACCCCTGTGGCTTGGGTTTAGCCCAGTGGTCATGTCTATGTGTCTTGAGAATTTCCCTTCTCTACTACCTATTGAAATGTCAATATCTCCTCCCATTGTCAAGATCTTTCAACTGAGGATACTTTTATCTCTTCATAGATTAGGGTTTCTTCTCCCTCCCCAAGTTTTTTCTGATTTCCCATTCTTGCAATGGGGTTTTCATCTTTTGACTCATAACCCTCCCTCGCCCAAGGGGCATGGGGACAAAGCCTTATATGATTTCTACTATATTATTTGGCTGAGTTGATGCTTACTCATCATGACAACGGTAAAAATTGAGTTTTCATCCGTGTTGATCGATTACTTGAGTCTAAGCATGGACTCCTTAAAAAGTACTATGCTTAGGCCATCTTGCATGGTTACTTTTGTACAATACTATGTCATTCATTTTTGTACAGTGTGGTTTGGTGTGTTATTTTGCAAGCAGCTTCTCTGCTTATTATGTTTTTTCCTACTTTGCATATGTTAGTGTCCCCTCACATCGATTTCGCTGATGGTGCTTTCCATGGCACCTAGAATCTATCATCCGTGGCATGGGCCATCTCTGACCCCCATGGTGATTTGATTGATCTTCAAGATATATGTCTAGGTCGAACAACTAATAACATCGTTGAGGATAGCATGGTTATCGAATTATTCTCAGAAGCTATTGCTCTTGGCATAATTGGTTGTCAACCTTGATTCACAGCTTGTTGCTCTTCAACTCAACAGGAAATATTCCATTAGAAACCCTAAGATATTGAGAATGTATCTACGTATTCATCTGCTAGAAAGAAATTTTGATTACATTATATATCATCATATTCCTCGACACATGAATACATTAACAGATGCATTGGCTAATTATGTGTTGGATAGACATTTGCAAAACATCTAACAACTCAAAAACAAAAAAAAGTGCACCATAGTAAGCAAAGAAGTATAGCATATATATATATATGTGTGTGTGTGTGTGTGTGTGTGTGCCGGTAATGTTTGTCATACATCGAAACCTCAAAAAATAATGTGTGTTTGAAATACATTGGTGGCTCGCAGGGCTTATACAACTGTGGCTCGCAGGCCTCAAAAATATGGAATGCTAGACCTATGCACTAAACAGCATGATGCTCATGATAGCATGTAACTTCTCATACTACGCAAGTCAGCAGTCGGCGAATCCGATCTGACACCCCTACCGTATGCCTCTGGTATTGGCGTGGGACATCACCCATCCAAGCATACTCTAGGATCCCATGGGTCAAACCCTCAAGATTTTGTGCAATCTCCTCCTTGTTGTCACTTCCCTCTAGATAAGGAGTGACATCAAACTGCCGAGTGACGCGCCTGGAAATCGGGGACATCCCGGCAGGGTGTTCTAGTCCAACATCTGCATTCATAAAATCGAAGTGTCATGAAAACATATATTTAAAAAATAGTAAAAAACATCAAAAAACTTAAAATTGTTTTTGTACCTCCAACATCAAAATCCTCCCCTTCTAGGAGTGGCATATCCAGGTCTCTGTTGAAGTCGATACAGTTGTAAGGCCAATCCTCCACTGCAATCAGCTATCGTCGTAGCCATGAGAAAAAGGTGGGCTTGTAGGACATCTGTTGGCCCCCCATGACCCTGGGCATCAACTTGCTCCAACGGACTATCCGTGGGTCTCGAGGCATCAGTGAATCCACCTTAGTCAGCTGGTATTGGAACAACAGCACCCATTCCAAGAACAAGGTCACTAGCATAGATCCGAAGAAAATCTACTTCATGTGTCCCACCTTACCTTTTGATAGCTGGTGCGTCATGCTGATTTTCATTGCTTCCGCCCAGTTAAAGATGGTGGGCGTCATGCAGTCAATAGCATATTGAAACTTTGACTTGTTTGTCTCATGCGGCGCTTAGGACCTAGCCACTCTTTTGATGGTCAACAATAGCACTCTCGACACAAGATCGTGAATGGTCATGATCTTGATCTTGCCATTTTTGGATTTCAGAGCTTCTGGAAAATGTTCAGCAAGTAGCATAGTCATGCTTGCCCCAATTTGCCTCGACCCATATAGTTTGACTGGTTCCCCTCTCTAGGATAGTCCCGTGATGAAATAAATGTCTAAAGTCTCCAACTCCAACTCTTGGTCACCGATGATGAAAATTTCTCGATTTATGTCCCAGAGACTAATCAGGTACTGTAGTAACTCAAGTTGGGCCCATATACCTAGTGTAAGAAAGAATTGAGGAGCCCATAGTTCCTCAAAGCCTTCAACTAATTTGGATCAGCTATTGCTTCAGTATTAATATCCTCATGCTCATGTTCTTTCCAATCTACCATTTTTCACGATTTCTTCTTGCAAAAACCGTGTAATCAAGTCAATGATCATCCTTGGCCAGAAAAATTTGGGTTCAAGTGGCTAAATTGAGAAAGGAACATGCAAATTTTTGCTCACGGTGCCGACGGGACCGTTTTAAAAATAGTGGTGCCCGGCACAGTTTGGAGTTTTAGCCACCCCCAATTGGCACGATTCCATGCCCAGAAATTGCGCCAACCGAGGGCGAAAACATTTTTTTCCAAAAGCTCCCCATGAAACCCAAAAACTAGATAAAAACAGGAACAATCAATATGAAAATGGATCTTAAGGTCTCGGCTCTTACTTGTAACTAACGGCTAATCCATTCCGGAAGAATTAGGGCACAAGCGGGTAAAAAGATATTCACACAAAGGTAAAATGGTAAATGGTAAAAAATAATTACTTTTGCCCCATTTTATTCATTTTTCATGAAATATTAGGGTTTTTTAGTATTTTTTACTTATTTTTCCTTAAAACTCAATAATGCCTTTACCTTTCTTGTGCAGCAATAGGTGATGGATTGTTGATGATGGTACTGGAGTCATGTTTTAGCTCTTTTCTCAACTCGTTAAATCTCAAATGAAAATATCGCCAAGTATTTTTCAATTTTTGACTCGTAAAAGAGAATAAAATGGGGGGTCTGCTTTCAAGCTCTTTTCTGACTCTTTTAAACACTAAAAGATTGTCGAGTTGTTGTCGTTTTGAACATGTTAAAGGTTGCGAAACACCGTGCACCCAGTATATGTTTACCCCTTTTTCGAGTTGGGATGCATTATTTATGAAAAAGGTAATCCTTGAGTGAAATGGTCTAGCGGTTATCTCGAGCATCATTTTCTACCTTTTCGGGCTCGAAATACACAAATGTACAAAAAGGGACCATGTGGAGTTTTCTTTTCTGTGTCTTTTTCAAACTCTCTAAACATGAAAAAGATATTGAGCTACCCCTTTATCAGACTCGCTAAAACATTAAATGACATTGGATTCGTCGCCATGATGAATGTGAGCTTCTCTTTCCTAGGGCTCATTAAACTTACTAGGCCGGATTCGTCTGAAGGATGAACTTATAGTGCGAGCACATGCTATCCCCTTCAAGCTTGAGATCAAAAATAAATGGGGTACCTGCCAGAAATGGTGGGGGGAAATTGGAAATTCTATAAGTTGTGTCGGAAACTCACTCTTGAACATGACACTTTCTACTTCGTGTCGAGTTGGGATATCCTCCTTTTCATCATTAACCTTCCTGGGTTGGGCCGTTCATTTTTACCTTCCATTTGATCTCTGCCACATCATCATGAGCACCGATCCTATGGATCCAAAAGCTTCCAAACTTCGGAATCATGTTGTCGATAGGTTCAAGAGTTAGTCCCTTTGCAGTTACACTTACTCCTGATTCTCTATATCATCTGAAATCATTTGCATCCCTTTGTCTCGTGTCAATGATGTGGGATACATCATGGCCCTCCTTCGACATAGTCGCTTCCTGTCGACTTCAACTCATTATCCAGGAAGTTGGCCGAGAGACACCCTTCTTGTACCTCAGATCTTGCATGAACTAATGGAAAGTTCTTCACACTCGACGACAAGTTCACATCATTGGCTTTCGATTGGGTGATTTCACAGGTGTTCGACATCAGTTCCTTAATTCACATTCCATGAATTGTGATGCCAATGCCTTGAGAACCATTGTCATTATTGGTGGTTTCTCTCGCGTTGGTTAACGGTTCACATCATTGACCATTAATCAAGCGACTTCTTAGCATGTTCGGCTTCAACACATTCATTCACAATGTTAGGATTTGTACTTTGATCGAGTCATTTGGAGCACAAGACCCGGGGCTAAGATTACACTAGTCCAAGTTGCAAGGTGATGTGACATGGTCATGTTGATATACTTGTCTCTTTCAAATGGATGGTTGTGACCATACCATGAGTTGTTATATGTGATCCTTCTCATTATTGGGTGGTTGCGACCATACATTATGATCCTTTTTGTTGGATGGTTGCGCCCATGCCTTGGATCCATTTACATGATCATTCTCTAGATGGTTGTGTCCATACCATGATTCATGTATTGTTATTTAGAGTTTTCAGTGATATATATGTATCGATGCTTGCTTGCAGGTTTTCTGATGAGGGACTCCAATTCCCCACTTCCACTTATAAAGCATTTCACCCCTCACTCTAGTTCGGCCTTCACGCTTTAGGGGGAATCTGTTACACAACATTTTGTCACTATCCCTGTACTCCCTGTCTACGATCCTAGAGGACCTCTACAGTGTACCCAATATTCTTTCCTATCATGAAGAAACTCCCATTGTGTCTCTCTTCATGAGTAGAACAATTCCCTTTTGCATCATTTCCCAAAAATCTTCTGTTTATCCCAGTTTACAAGACCGGTGCTAAGGACCCGTGTCCTCCTCACACCGATATGTAGGGATTACAACTATCCCTAGTGCCAATCGGATCGACTAAGCCCTTTCTCATTTGCACCGATCCTCTTCTGGAAAGTTTTTTAAATATGGAGCCGAAGCTTCTAGCTCTAGAAGCTTCATAACGGAAGTCTAGTAAATGGTTAGGTCAGATGGAGTCGAGGAGGTCAGTTTGGGCTCCTTTCCCCTATTAGGATGAAAATAATCCAAGAGATAAGGCCTTCTCCCATGAGAAGAGGAACCATCTCCCCTCCATCCAAGCTATATAAACCTCTCTTCTTTCCAAGCACAAGCTAGTTCTAATTAAGTTCTAGTTGGAGTTTTGATTTTGGAGTAATCAACAAGTTACCCATAGTTTGTAGCTCTTTAGTTTGTGTTTAAGGGAGAATTGTGAGATTGGTTTGGTGTGAAGACTAAAGGGAAGAGCCTTGAGACTAACATTGTTGGCGCTATCTATGAGATGCTAGCAGAAGTGTGTGGGAACCCAGATATGTCGGAGGAGAATGGCAACGTCAAGACATCGGTTGTAATCTCTTCTTGAACTAATATAGATGCAAATATCGATTGATTTCCTACATGAAATGTCATCTTACATATTTATGGCTTAATGTTTCTTGACTTAATAAGTAGGTTGAATGAAATTTGTATGTTATCACATTTTTTGTTTGTTGTTATTTACTTGTTTCAGGTGTTCGAAGGAAGGAAACAAAAGATAATTGGAGCAAGGAAGCAAGATCATCACCAAGAAGAATAGCGTACTAATAGGTAGGCCCTCTTATTTGATTTTATCTTAAGGAGATCTTCCATAGATTGTTTGTTTGTGGCTAGACCCGCTCTCTTGGGCTAGAGGAATTGTTTGTGTCTGCACTTAGAATTTACTTGCACCACAAGCACAATAAGCCCAAGAGGATCTATGTGTGGAGGATTATAAGGAGGTACTAGACCTTCAATAAAAGGGTCCTAAGGTAGAATAAAATTTGGGTCAGCATGGTGTAATTCAAGGTTCGAAACTGGAGACGGACTCCCTTGAGCAAAGGGGGAATCTGATTCACTAGTAAATTCCTCCACTAGAAGTGGAGGAAGGCCTTACAACCATCGAGACTAATGATGAGGTTCGGTTGTAACCACTAGTGAATAATATATGTTTTGCAAAATTTTATTAAGTGATGTGTGTGTGTGTGTGTATATATATATATATATATAAAGTCTCAGTAACAAAAATAACACACACTAAAAAATGAAAAAACTTTATGACATCAATAAGAAGTCAAAATTTTCCAATAGTCCATATATATATAATCTCAATAACAAAAATAACTCACACTGAAAAAACCAAAAACTCTATGACATTAGCAAGCAGTCAAAATTTTTCTGATAGTCACAACTAGCTGGTGATGGAATCCAGCAACAAAATGCTATAAGAGAAAGCCAGTTTGGAAAGAGACAATTACCATTAATCCTAAGCTTTTCCCAAACCTCAGTAAGAAGGGTCCAAGCCTCCCGTGAAGGTGAGTACCCTCCCAAAAAACCAAAGATAGGTAGGTTCGCCTATCTCAGGTACTAGGGCAGCCCACCATAGTCACCTTGTGTATGTTTCCCTAGGATTATGGCCACTACTCTTCACCTCAAATCACAGACACTGCTGGGGGGATCATCATCATGGGAAGTATGTTGCATGGCCAGGATAACTGAGTCCCTAAATCAGCTCCGAAATTCTCGAAGGAACCCCTACTACACAGAATATCCACTGAAATGCAATTAAAGGTGGGTTACCTTCTCTCACACTCTGATGTTACCTTGCACTTAACTCTTATGTTAGATGATCAATCCTAGACGATGTGAGTGCAATAGAATTTTCACTCTTTAATGACACTAGTTTGGTTTTGTAGCCTTTGGGAATTGACTTGCACAACCTAACCCAAGACCCTAGCCTAATCTAATATGTGTTTAACCTATGAAAGAGAGTTTTTGATCAATTTTATTATGTGATTACTTTTAAAGGTACTTCATTAATGTCTTTGGAAGGGTGTTGATGTATGAAATCATGAGACCTAACTCAAACCATGCAGGTATATTCTTTTCAAATTTATTTCGATGAGAAAGTAATTCTACAAGGACAGAGTAATAAACTTTGTTTCCAAAAACAAACAATCCTAATGCAGATTCTAACAACTAAAAGTAGATGTAGAAATTCAAACTCTAATTACATGCATCCTAATGAACTAAACATCAAGCAAATAAGTAGAAAATATATATATATATATATAATATATATTGTAATCTAAATCTAACTTCAAAAGAAAACATGAATATTATATATATATATAATATATAATGCAAGCTAATCTAACCTTCAAAAGAAACATGAATGTGACAATAGTTATCAAGTCCAAGACAACAAAGACTCAGAGAAAACAAGAAAAAGCAGGCAGTAGAAATCACAAAAAAGTTTACAAACAAAGGCTTTAAGGCAGTAACATAGGTAACAGGCAACAAAGTTTCATTATAGCAGTTTTCTATAAGGTAACCTGATTTAAAAATAAAAAATAATAAAAATTAATTATTAATTAAATTAATTAAAATTAAAATAATAATTAATAAAATAATAAAATAAAAACAAAAATAAAAAAATTGTCCACAGAGGACCAACATTATACAAGTTTTACTCAAAAAAAGAGGGCCTAGGTCAAAGAAAATTGCTTAGATCGGTCATACTACTAAGCATGCAAACAAATGAAAGGAATTCAAGAAAAGACAATATCAAAGAGAGGGAATTTAGGAGAGGGAAAAACAAATTGGGAAGAAGAATGCTCCCAAGTGGATTCCCCAATTATGTTGTAGGGATTTGTGCTTGTTGGACAGCCAAACACCCTCTCAAGTCTTCTCGGAAACTTGAGAAAGACAAGGTAAGGAACATACTGTCCTAAGGCTCCACCCATTCAACAATGCAAGGGAGAAGAAGAGATTGAATAAGAAATTCTAGGAAAGAACTTTCTTTTTTTTTCATGTAGGAGAGTTGAAGTTTCCAGTGTAGTTGAGAAGCACTCCCAGCTAGATCCAAAAGCTAATACTACAGACAAAGGAAAATAAATCAAACCATTCACATCATAATATTATCATCAATAAAGTCCATAGTGAATAAACCATTACACACTAGAGAATGGACAATTATAATCCAAGGCTTCCAAATAATAACTAGTTAGACACAATAGCTAAGATCATGAAAAATAGTTTAGAATAAAGGACAACATATCTATATATTGATAAATAGAAAGGATATTACAACCAATAGATGTGGTTGCAACAATACCTCCTCTAGCTTCTAGCTCCAAAAATTATTTCCCAATGAATATATTGAAAGCATAACAATGTAATGAATTCCAGTCCTTTTCTCAATAACCAAGCCTCCAATATGTAGGCAAGTGGAGTCTATGAAGATTACCAAATTCTTCCTTAATTCAATTTGGGAAAAATCTATAGGGTGGGTGATGTTTCCTCTCACTTTAATGCTTGATGGCTTTTCCCCACTTTTGTATTCTTTGTTTTTTAGGATAAATCTATAAATGAGGAAAAGGCAATCATGTTCCACCTTTTAAGAGTTTCCTTAAGTGAACAAGAGTGTTAAAATTTGTTGACTCCGCTTTTTTCTTTGTGACTAAGTGAGAATTTGGTACTAAAAGTTAGATGAAGATACAAAGTGTTATAGACTAGGATAACATTGTCCTCATGGTACATAACTTGCATTATAGTCTTAAATAGGCCAGGAAAAGCGGTGAATTTCAACCAAAATCATAGTAATCTCCTCTAATATGATGAGGATGTATTTTCATGTATAACAATTCCCTTTCGTCAATGATACATTGCTGGAAAATGACATTCTTGATGGATACAAAGATCTGGAAAGTGACAGATGGGGGGAGACGAGGAGACTTTGCTTTATCAACATCAAATATAGTAATTTGATATTCAGATGGATGCATAACACCAAATTAGAGAGTAGATGCTTTTGTTTTGAAGGGCACATATGGAGGAATTCCAACGTTGACATGGAAACAGGAAACTTCCAAGTCATCTATAATGATATAATGATGGGTTACCCATGAAAGGGCATTGGTAGTGTTTCAATGTAATGGACCCTTAGTGATCTTGGGAGGAACATCAACCATTGGTCGAGGGAGCTATAGGGTTCAATATTTTGACACTAGAGGCTTTATGGTGGGTGTCATTTATATCTCGGGGGGGACCATATTGATGCAACCGAGTGAAGAGGTTGATGTCTGAAAAATCCATCATCAGGATTTGATATGTTCCATTCCTAGCTTGGTTTGGAAGTGGAGTAGAAGGATAATTATGGATATCATGAGTGGCCACATACCCTTAGTTAGGGAAGATATTCTGAAGCATAACCAACTATGAAAGGGGTGAGCAGGGGTAGAAGGAGGTTAATTACCCCTTTTAGCAGTATTTTTTATTTTCCCATAGTCTACACATTTCAGAGAGGAGGGGACGCTCATGAATGTAATGACCATACATACCACAAAAGGAATAAGGATTTTTTGTTTGAATAGCCTTGTTTTTCTTTAGTTTATTTCCCTATTGCGGAGTTATGGAATTCGAGTTGTCACCCTCATTGGAATTAGGATTTTAGCCTTGGTTACCATAGTTACCCTCATTTTAGGCATTCTATTTTCCTTTACCCTCATTCCTTTTCTTCAGATTAGGGGGATTGGATGCATTTTGTTGGGCATATACCTGACCTTGCTCAAGAAGTGTCTACTGGGGCATGGGAGATTGAGGTGTTGGTGACAGAGTGGTTGGAGCACTTAGATGTGGATATATATAGTAAGGGTTTGTCACTACATTCTGGTAAGCACGTGGATCACATGCTTTCCCAAGCACAGACTAATGTAAATGGGGATAGGAATAAGAGGTATTGGTGCCTCCTTCTGACACCTTAGGAGAGGGATTTGGGGGAGGATGATTGTAAAAGGTATTACACCCCCTTGGGGCTGGTGATATCCCATGTGTCCTAGAAGATACAGGGAAGGTTGATGATATGTTATAGACCCAATCTGGAATCAATTGGGAAAGAGCAGGGAGCATCAAGGATCTGTGTATAAATAACCCAATTAGGCATAGATCAAGTCATGTTATGTGGCCTTTTGAATGGCATCTTCATTGGTTCAGGGTAATTTTTGAAGAAACGTCCTTGGCACTGGGAGGAAGGAGTGATTTCAAAAACTAATCCATCAAAAAGTGGTCATTGAGTTTAGTTGTCTATGCCACTCTTATATAATCAATTATGTGAGTGGCGGTGGTTTGAAAATATGTAGCTAATATCTCTGTGTTGGTATCATGGTAGAAACACATTTGAAAATAAGATAAGAAGTCATTTGTAATGGTGTTGAACACTTGGTGAGAGCCATGGGGCTGGTCGATGTGCCATTTCGTTGTAACACTTAGTTAGTGTGTTAAAACAGAAAAAGGTTGATCGAGTCTTCCATTATGGAGTTAAATGAACACTAGATATGGAAGGACAAGATGTGGTTGGTATGATATTTTTCGAAGTTTCTAGCAAACTTGGGGTTCGAGAGAAGTTTGGTTGGCATCAGGGGCCATGCTAGACGATGGAGGAGAGGATCATTAATGAGTTGGCTTAAATTTTGTAGGTTCAAGGTAGAAATGAAAGGGATAAATGACAGAGTGGAAGTGTTTCCAATAGGTGCT
>APFE030187486.1:0-17686 GCA_000404065.3 Pinus taeda | reverse complement strand
AACAAGACAATTAAGAACAATCCTTCTCTAAATATGCATTTACCATACAAGAAATCAAGTGTTTAGATCCTACCTGTAGTCCAACGCTGTTGTAGTAGTCCAGCCTCGTCGATTCGGATGAGATCCTCCTTCTCTTCGAAACCTGCATTCACTAACAATAAAACGATTAAATAGCACCTGAATATCTCATAAAATAAAACATATTCAACATACAGACCAAGGAGTATATGAAAAAACTCATTAATAACAAATTGTTGAGAAGAATGGACTTATTTGTAGTAATAGGAAACAAAAGAAACCATTACAACCTGAGCCTTGGTGTTGTGCAGGTCCCTCCCAGGGTCAAACAAGAGTTTTCCTTTACTTTGATAAGCTCACCCACTTCCAAATGAAACAAGAAAGGATGGGAATCTCTCCTCCTCACAAGTCAACAATGGAAGTCCTAATTCCAGCAGCATTTACCCTTTAGAATGTTCAGCTTTTCACCTCCCCTCCTCTGGCCCAATGCCTGTATTTATAGTATTCTAGAGGAGGTTATTCAGTTCCAACATCAATGGGATACTCCCTCTTTTGGATGGGGTAGCTCCTCTCTTGATGGGATAAGCTCCTCTATCATAGGGATGCATGAACCATCTTGGAGGCGCTCAATACACGTCAAAAACTCTTCTAGAAGGCTCTAGAAGTGACCACAAGTAACTTTTTAAAGATGAAACTCGCGCCTTTTAACCTTTATAGGGGTACGCACCCAACCTTTGGCTTACAGAGCGTACAAGTACGTAGGTACAGTGTATTTGGAGTGCGTACACGCAGGCAAGGTAGAGAGAACCTGCGTACCCAGAGATAAACATGTTTTCAAGTGACTTTCTCTCTCTTTGAAGTTTTGACATGAAGAGCAGAGGTATGGGGCTTGACAAGGAGGACAATGTGGCTATTGATGAGGCCACATAGACTGCAGATAGTCAAGGTGACAAATTTCAGTGTAACAGGGGGTGAATGGATGAAGAGAGATTTGGCTCATCCATTCTGCAGTCGGGTGTAACGTTGAAGTCCCAACTCGTGTTTGTATTTTTCATCATCAATATGTGGTTAGTTATCATTGTATTTCTATGAGTATTATATTGTTTTATATGTAGATTATATGGATGTGATTTTCTTGGTATTTCTATTGGTATTATGCTAGTTATGTATATGTTTTATAACAATAGCTATGCATGGAGCTCGTCATGTTTTTACTGGTAAATGAATGAAAAATGTATCTATGACCTAATGGATGAAATTGAAGCTAATGTGTTGAGGCATCAATGGTTCGTAGCGATTCTCAGTGAAGTATGAGACCCATATGCTCAGATATGTTATTCACACCTATAGATTACATATTCGTGATATGTTTGACAAAATTCTTGTCATGGCTAGTAGGGGTCCAATCAAGGTTGTATTCAAGTAATAGAATTTTTACTTTCATTTCCCTGCTTTCTTACTGTTCCTAAGGTGCCATTAAATTATAAGCATTGACCTAGGCTTTGGGCCTAAAAAAGTGACACAAATCCTAGCGAAACTGGCACAACACTGAGAAAAGTAGTCCTTGAATGCTAGCATGCCTTTTCATGAGAGTGTCCAGAGCCTCCTAGATGTTGACAAGCCTATAACATGGGAGCATCTGGGGGTCAAGTGGTTTCCCTTGTAGCATGCATTTGGAATTTTTGGGTAAATTTCATACTAATATCATTATAATAGCCCTATAATTTATGAAAATACTTAATGGATTGAGTCTTTTGGAATATCTCAAAAAATTTAGTGGTGTTGTAAGGATTTATCATTAACTAATCTCTATCATAGTAAATCTCAAACCGAACATTACTCATGATGATGAGGGCATCGGTTTTGTACATGGACGGCGATGTTTGCAACTTCGGCCCATAGAAACTTCGGAAGTCTTTGATCATGGAGCATGGCACAAACAACTTCCACAATCATACGGTTCTTCCTTTCCACCACATTATTCTGTTCAGGAGTATATGGTGTAGTAGCCTCCCTCTTTATGCTAGCCTCTTTACAAAAGTCATGTAACTCAGTAGATTCCTATTCAGTCCCATTATCAGTCCTTAAGATCTTGATCTTCTCCTTGAAAAGTTCAAACTGAAGAGATGTGTCACAAGACATGACACCTAGCGGACTTCCACTGACCTGATACAATGAATCAACTTGAAACCCAAGAGTGAAGGCATATTTAACATTATTTTTCCATACACGTACCTTTCCATCACAGAAGGTCACCTTGTAGCCTTTGTCTTCAATTGCTGAGACAGACACCAAGTTCTTTTTTATGTCAGGTACATATCATACATCCTATAAGTGGATCATATTACCTTGATTCAATTTAAGAGAGACATTGCCTATACCTTTCATGGGATATTTCATATTATCTCCAAGGACAATTTCCAAGTTAGTTTCTTTCTCTATCAGATTATGGAGAACTTCTTTGTAACCAGTGAAGTGCCTTGAGGCACCACTATCAATAAGTCAAATTCCCAGTGAGTCCGAAGGTGCAGAGGTAGATAGAGCATCTCGTAGATAATATTCATCCTGCTTAATATCAACAGTGTTAGATTCACACTTGTAATTTCTAGCCTTCTTGAATGGTTGTCCTCTTCCTTGATTTCCAACACTCCTTTTACCTCTACTACCAGATTTTCCATTCCTTTGATTGCCATGAGAGGGATTTTGATCATTGTCCCGGTGTGATTCCATTCTATCAGGGAACTCCCTTGCATAGTGACCTGCTTTATTGCAAATGTAACATCGTCCTTTTCGTCCACCCTTAGGTCTAGCCTTTCTTTTTTATTTAGTCCCAGAATTACTTCTTTTCTTAGCATGAGAAGAAAAGGCAGCAGGAGGACCTTTGGGCATGGGCATTTCTTGCTCTTTTATCCTTGTTTCTTCTTGAATGCATCTTGACATTAATTCCTCAAATCTTGGAATTATATTATTATTGAGAAGAGTAGTCTTGAACACGTACCATTTAGATGGTAATCCTCCAAGAGTCGTGAGTATCATTTCCCTATTAGTAATAATCTCCCCAATGGATAGGAGATCATTCTTGATCTCGATGATTCTCAAGAAGTATGCTTTCATACTCTCATATTTTCCCTTCTTAATTTCCTTTAGCTTCTTTCTAACAAACAAGAGTTGATTTACATCATTAACTTTAAATAACTCACCAGTCTGTCGTATATTTCCTTGGAGGTGTTTAGGTCAAAGATGTAGGCCACCAAGCGCTTGTCGATAGAGTCCTGGATGATCTTCTTTGTTTTGACATCACCGGTTTTCCGTTTGTTCCTGGCAGCAATGGGTGCATTTGATGAAAGCTCAACGAAATTGCCTCTCACATGGTCCAACACTCCTTGATCTTCTAAGATTAGATGGAGAGATATCTTCCATCCGTGATAGTTAGAATTCTCATGGAGCTTGTCTTTGGTAGGGAAGAGTGTTGAGCACCCCATAGTTCTTTTAAGATAGCCTTGCCAATCTTCTCTTCGGTGATTACTCTTGCTTGGGCTCTGTCTTCACCTCAACTCTGACACCATGTTAAGTTATGGTATGTTCGATGCTTAAAGTAGTTTAGTTTTTTTTCTTATTGTTATCCACATATTACCAATCACATGTACGCTAAGTAAAGTGCAGATAGAACATTAAATAATCGACATAAAACAAACCAAGACAAGAGACACAAGATGTGGTGGCTAGCCAGGGACAAACCCCAATATGGGGAAACCCTTTGATTAAATCTTCCTTCATCTTTAATTATTCAGCAGAGAGAAATAGTACAAGGATCTAATTCATATCAGCAACAACAAAACTGAAATAAACCCTAAACTAGGTCAGCAAACCCTAGATCGAACTTGTTAGTCTCCACTAGTGAGTCATTCACCGTGCACCAGTCCAAGACTTCACCGTGCACCAGTCCAAGATTTGTCGTGCACTAGTCCAAGATTTCACCATGCACCAATGCAAGATTTCACCACACTAGTGCAAGATTTCACCACGCAACAGTGTAAGATTTCATGGTGCACCAGAGAGAGAGGGAGATGTGATGATCAATGTGTGTGCCAAAATGAGGAAACTACCTCCTATATTTATAGATAAATGTTGATGATGAATAGATATGTCTGTTGGGCTTCTGAGCCTACATGAATTGTTGGTCGCCTTGATAATTATTCCATAATCAACATAAATTCATATCTCCATAAATAATTACCGGAATCGAATGATCTTTACATCAATCATACACCTCTCGATGAGAGAAATCTAATAAAAATATTATCAGCCATGAGTAAGATGACCCACATGGATTTTGGCCCTACTTGCCAATCTTAACACATGCAACCTATGACATTTCGCCTCCTTTTCTATCATAATTTCCATTATTTTCATAAACAAATATGCCAAAAATGACATTTTTCCTTTCCAAAAGGCTTGGCCATTTCCTTTGCCAATTTCTATAGCCATAAACAACTAAATTAAAACCCCCTAGGATATCTTTCCGAACATTCAACTTGGAATAAGTGTCACATTCATCCGTGGCTATTGTTTTTAACTTTTATAACATGGAATTTTGACAAGGGTTGTTACATGTGATGTCCCACTGTAAGGTGGAATCACTATTTGATGGGTTGAGGAGGATGGCCTCTAGAAGCCCAGGATGATTTTGGATTGATGTGCTCTATGAGATCCCACATTGATGCTTGGAATATGGCATGGGGGTGAATGGATGAAGAGAGATTTGGCTCATCCATTCTGCAGTCGAGTGTAAAGTGGAAGTCCCAACTTGTGTTTGTATTTTTCATCATCAATACGTGGTTAGTTCTCATTGTATTTCTATGAGTATTATACTATTTTATATGTAGATTATATGGATGTGATTTTCTTGGTATTTCTATTGCTATTATGCTAGTTATGTATATGTTTTATAACAATAGGTATGCATGGAGCTCGTCATGTTTTTACTGGTAACTGAATGAAAAATGTATCTATGAACTAATGGATGAAATTGAAGCTAATGTGTTGAGGCATCAATGGTTCTTAGCGATTCTCAGCTACGTATGAGACCCATATGCTCAGATATGTTATTTACACCTATAGATTATATATTCGTGATATGTTTCACAAAATTCTTGTCATGGCTAGTAGGGGTCCAATCAAGGTTGTATTCAAGTAATAGAATTTTTACTTTCATTTCCCTGTTTTCTTATTGTTCCTAAGGTGTCATTAAATTATAAGCATTGACCTAGGCTTTGGGCCTAAAAAAGTGACTCAAATCTTAGGGACGCTGGCACAACACTGAGAAAAGTAGTCCTTGAATGCTAGCATGCCTTTTCATGAGAGTGTCCAGAGCCTCCTGGACGTTGACAAGCCTATAACATGGGAGCATCTAGGGGTCAACTGGTTTCCCTTGTAGCATGCATTTGGAATTTTTGGGTAAATTTCATACTAATATCATCATAATAGCCCTATAATCTATGAAAATACTTAATGGATTGAGTCTTTTGGAATATCTCAACAAATTTAGTGGTGTTGTAAGGATTTATCATTAGCTAATCTCTGTCACAGTAAATCTCAAACCGAACATTACTCGTGATGAAAATTTCTTTATATTCTATATTGTGACAACCTTTCTCTTACTTGAGTATTGTATATAGATAAACATATATGCATATGTGTGTACATATATAAGTGTACATCAAGGAAACTTTAAAATACGCAAATGATGAGGCATGGAATGCATGAGTTAGGCTTTTGAGCCTTAGCTAACAATCATGGTTCCCATGTTAGTTGATAAAGAATAAGGGGAGTCCCAATTGAGTGAGTAATTTCCTTGAGGATAATAGAAACAATATACCTTGTTTGTGACACCTAACACCAAGTAAAGTGAAATGCATCAAACCAACATTAAAATCATAGATTAATGAAAAACCAAGAGCTGGAGTTGTATGTAGGCTACGGCTGCTTCACATTATTTATGTCATGAGGTGAGGAGGGCCTTTCTCGTCAAGTAAGATGCAATGTGATTAGGACATACTCCTAATGAATAATGGCATAATGATGTAACATTGAATGATAGGGAATTATTTTGAGTAAAGCGTTAGGATTTGGTAGGTGTTTTTGGTTATAATAAATTTCAATGCCAACTAATAGATCGTAGAAAATTTAGGGTTGCACTTGTGAATGAGCATATAATAATTGACAATGAACCCTTAGATAAACTAACCATAAGAAAATGAATTCCTAAAGATTTAATTATAGTTAAATAAGAGCATCAAAATTCCAAAATAAAAAATTTTACATTCAATTGAAGGAGATTAAAACTATCTCCTGGAAAATAGGAACTTAATCTAAACTAAGACACACACTACCGTGAAACAAACTTTTTTCATTAATTTCAAGCGTAGAGAAGTGATGTTGATTTTCAATAAATCACGAGTATTATTGCACAAACCTCTATAAAGACTTGATTTTTTTCTCAAATTGTTTTCATTTCCCTCAAGCCAATACTATTTGATTTCAAGCCAAAAATATCTTTGTGAAGGAAAAAATAGAAACAGCTAGATGTGATAATTGAAATTCTTCAATGCCCCTCATTTATCTATTTAAGTCATTAGGAAAACCTTCAACTAAAATGGTATTTATTTATGCTCATATCTAACTCCATTAATGTTAGAAGTGGGTGTTGCTAAAATAAATGAATTAGCTAAATTATAACTTTATTTTAATAAGTTACTATTATTAATGATAAATGAATTAATATATAAGATAAATTATATTTATTTCAAAAAGAAAAGAAAAAAATTACAAATATTAGAGATTCTTAATTTGTAAATAAGCATTGTTGCAATAGAATGGGTGAATACCTTGGCTTATCAATACCACATGTCTACAAAATTATACCTCATTACATACCTAGAAAACTATATCTGATTTCATATGGCACTTGTTGAAATAACAACTCTTTTGAACAATAAGTTATATTAAAAACGAAAAAATTTCATAACTATTTGGAAATAAATCTTCATTTGTTATTTGACTTGATTCTAAAATATTTAGTGAAAATTATAAATCCTTACTGAGCAAGAATTTCGGTAAATCACATAATAGAATAATTGTCAACGAAATGAAATGCATGGACCATTATTCTATTATGTGATTTACGCGGAAATTCTTTCTCAAATTTAATGTAAATCAGAAAAACCCCAACTCAACAACATTATAAATCCCTATTAAATAAAAATTCTAAAAATAAAAAAACCTATTAGCTAGGTAAACATTATAAGACCTTACTAAATAAAAATTATAAAAATAAAAAAACCTATTAGCTAGGTAATTACATATCACTAGTAAATGAATTTTTATTAAAGAAAGTAACTTAGATTATATATCACTTTAATTAAAAAATGCAACCTAAGAAAACAAATAGCACTTCAGCTATTGAAATTATTTCTTTAAATTCCAGACATTTCAATAAGAATGAAATTGTTTTCCAGTTATAAACCTGAAATGTCACCCAAATTTAGGCATTGCAAAAGCACAAATTCATTTCATTTTGGAAAGAGCGTGGTGGGCAACTCGAACTGGTGACCTACTACTCGTGACAAGCATAGCAATCAGGCGACTTGTTTTGCATGTCATTTTGAATAATGAACTTGTTTGTTTAAGCTGTAATTATTATATTATCAGACAGGCTTCTTCTTATTATTCTTTTTGTCTGCCCACGCATCAAACTTTCTTTTATTAGATCTTTCCCGCGCCGACGGCGACATGTTGTTGGCATCTTTACTTTTTTCTGACTGCGGGACTTCTGAAGGCTTCAAAGCCAGTGGTACGCGGTCAGAACTATCTGGGCTATTTCTATGAGATGCAGACTTCTTCACATTTTCCTTACCAATTTCTCCCTTGCTCGATAACAACGCTGAAGAATTTTGGCTCTTTTTATGACCTGTACATTCCTCCACAATTTTCTTGCCATTTGTAGAATTTGTGTCCTGTGTCGTTGTTGTAACTGAGTGGCAAGGTTGATTATGTTTCTCATTTTGATCTCCATCGCTGGAAAACACTTGTTGGCTCTTTATTATACACTCCTCCACAATTTCCTTTGCGGTTATGTTGTCATCATCGTCACCATCATCTCTAACTGCTAGGCGGGAGGTAGTAATTTTACGTCTCCCATTTTCTCGACTCACCAAGGAATGTAGATCCGCTTTTGCTGCAATTTTGATAGTCGCTTCCATTCCTTGTTTCTTGGGTGGCGTTGCTTTTATTTGATTTACAAAATAATCTACTTTACCTTGTACAGTACCTTTTGTTCTTTCAAAATTTTGATGATCCAGGCCCTTCAACCCAATCAAGTATATCACATGATGTTCATTTTGCTCAGCTTGATCAATGTATTGAACAGCATGAGGACGACATTCCAGAAAATCGGCGCATATGTTTTCTATCTGCATGACACAGACTGTCATTAGAATGTAAACCTAATTTAAATTCAGATAATTAAATGAACAATTTCAACCCTGTAAACTTAAATTCAGATAACTAAATGAACAATTTCAACCCATATAAACTTACATGCATAAATAATTTGCTGGTTAAAGTAGATAAAACATAACTCTTCCAAGCTTCAAGGTCTGTGTTATTTGAGGCTACAATGGTTAATACTAATAAATAGTCAAATTGATCTTCAAAACGAGTAGAGGCCGAAAACAAATCTTCACATTTCCAGTGAGGATCGTCCTCCCATCTCTGTAATAAATCCATTAAACAAATGTTAATAAAATTGATAGATCGCTCATAAATACGTTAAACAAATGTTAATAAAATGGATAATTCATTAAACGGTTAATGTTAATAAAGTAGATAATTCTTTCTATTTGAGTAGAGAGAGAGGGTAAAATATAATAAATATACACACCTGACATATCCTGTGTGCTCTTTTGAACTCTTCAACCATGCGTTTGAGAGTGCCTCGAGTTACACGATGACAAGAGTTAGTGAAAGGATGCACTGGTGTGATTATGGGCATTGCTTGCTTTTTGTCACGAACGTCTTGACGTGGATCCCATGCAAAGGTTTGACGATTGCGACCCAGACCTCCTGGGATTGGACACAACATCACTGGAGTTGGCCACTTCCACTGAGAATACAGTTGAAAAAAGTAGTATACCAGTCTATAAGGGAGAGCCCTTGGAAATAGTGCACATATCTTGGCCACCAATATGGCACAGTTGATGCCTCCCAACATTCCCAAGATCTGTATAACAAGAACACACATTAGCTTTATTAAATTTAAAATAATTAGATAAATATTTCAAATACATAAAATTAAGCTTACGTTAGAATTTATTCCTCTTTGTTTTGCCCAAAGCTTAATACATCTGAGAGTACTTCTAAAGTTGCTGAGAGGCCGTATATCTTTCTCCTCCTGTATCAGTACGAGTGTATGTATGCATGCATATCGTTATTTGTAATTTAAAAATTATAATATTATAAACAAATAGGACATTTTTATCAGAACACCTGTAATTTGGTTGGAAAAAGTGACAGAAATCTGTGATATGTGATCCATGCACGAAGGCTACGTTCACTCTCACCATCGTCATTTTCAAAATAAGATGAAATCTTTTCAATATTGGGATCCAGTTGCCTCTGTAGATATTAATAATTATTAATTAGAAATATAATAAAATTAATTAAGAAAAAGAAGAAAGAAAAAAAAACGTTAACGGTAACTTACTTCGTTGTTAATTATCAAATGCGTTTTGAGTTTTGAATAACTCAAATCAAAAGACACACCATTAATTTTGAATTTTATTATTGGTACTAGAATAATGGGCAGAGAAATAACTTCAGTTACTTCTTCTCTGGCTACCAACATATTGTATAAGTGTTTAAAAAAATCAATCTGCATTTACATCCAGCATAATAATTACAAATTATTAATTAAAAAAAAAACAATAATATATCGTACTTTTTAATATAACATATATATTTACCTTTCTATTTGCATATGAAGGCCCTATACATATCGCATCAATGTCACTTTCCTTACCACTTACCTACCAAATTATCAAACATAAATACAATATTTTTATTAAAAAAATATAATTAAATTAAGTTTATTTAAATTAATTAAAATATACATACACTTACATTTAACGCAAATGATCCAATAATATATACTTTTGCATGAGCTTTACTTATAATAGTATCTTTTTTTGTATGTCTTTTAGCAATTTTTACGACCCATTCCTCAACAATCTAACAGCAACCCAATATTAGTTGTTTCAAGTTAAATATTAAATATAAAAAATAAACTATAGCTATAAAATATATAAGGTATTGCTAAAATTTTAAGGGCAATATCAATTTAATTTTTAAGTTAAATATTAAATATTAAAAATAAATTATAGCTATAAAATATTATTAAAACTAACATGTTTGAGAATTTAAGGGCAATATTAATAATTAAATATTAAAAATAAATTATATTATACAAAATATATCAGGTATTATAACAAAAAACCTGTTTGAGAATTTGAAGGGCATTATTCTTCTGGTCTATGTCATCTTTCGTGTCAAAAGCCTGCTGATTCGCCAAATACTATAACAGAGTAGAGTGGAGACGACAATTTAGCAGACTTTGGAGCAGAAGTAATGAAAGCGGAAGTATAGTAATAAAGGAAAAGCTTACGTGTATCAATTTATTATTTCTTTCCATGTCATGTGGAGTTGGAAGGGATAATGACAAGGGTGGAGGAGGGAGACCGCAGGAAAGGGGCGGGAACCACTCATCATTTTGCCTCTCTCGCATGTCAGCCATATATGCTTGTCTTCTCTTCTCTTCCCTGTGAAGGGAAGCACAAGCACAAGCACGCTCCCTGTCTAAATAGCGCGATTGGATTGGGCAATCTATTCTAAATGCCGCCATGAGATTTGAATATAAATGCAAATGCTTGCTTGAGATCTGCAAAAGGTATTGAGGCATGCTAATGAGACGCGACCTCCCCGGCATCAAAATTAGTAAAAACTTTTTACTTTAATTTAATTAATTACTTGTGGTTTGCTCATCAATGGAGGTATAATTAAACGGTTTACGAATCAATTGAGAAATTTAACTGTATAAATTTAATAATTTTAATTTTTTATTTTATTTATTTTTAGAATTGTATACTAGCGAGAAGAGTAATGAAAGTACTACTCTACCCATTATATGTGCTGCATCGTCTTTTCTCCATCCGCCAAGGGAGAGTTGTTCTGTGATTGTTCCTTACAGTATCGCGTTTCCTGCATGACTCTGACAATGACTGGTCTTGCAGTGGCGCCTCTACTTCTCCACTATAAAGGGCAAAGGTATTCTTGCAGTAATTCTCACTGTGCTTGTCACCAGTTATTACTTACCGGACTGCTGCAGTTATCGCAGAATACGTATAAAATATTTTGTCGTATAGTCCGAATTTATAGAAACGCTATTGATGTCGTCCTACTTTTAACAAATCCGTTGCGGTGATTGGGGTCACGAGGACGTGTATCTCAATGCCACCGGGTTTGTATTGGACATACTGGCTAAAATCCAATATAATATATATAGAGACGGGTGAAAAAAGAGCACCTAGAATGTGATTTACAGAAAAATGTATACTAGCATGAAGAATATCATGCCATACCTAGGTCACCCTAAGTTACCAAGCCATGGAAGCAACCTTCTCGGAAGGCCACAAATGGTTGTAGGCAATTATTAATTGACTTCATAACGTAGCTTCCTCCAAATCCTTGGACATGCAAATGTGAGAGCATGAAACGTTGTGAGGAGACAGAGACATTGGTGCCCAGGGTCAAGGAAACAACCTAGCTAGGTTGAATTTTCCTACCTACACCTTTGGGAAGCGCTCCATCTTTACAAATTGAAAATCTATCAGAGCGGGATGAAATGAGGGGTTTGAATTCTTTTCTGCGATAGCTAACAACGAGAAAGAGAAAAATTCCCGAGTGCTTGAAAACTCCCATGCCCTCATTCATCAAGCCATCCCTTGTCGCATACAAGGCTCAATGATGTGGTCTCCTACCAAAGGCCACTATCGATAAACAAAATACCAGTGAATGTAGCCTAATGAATATAGAATGAATGACGAAACAATGTTGTGTTTGATCACCAAGAAGAATGGTAAAATCCACCTTGAAACCCTGCCAAGCGCCTCCTTAAGTTTTCCATCCATCAATCGAATAGAACATGGAATGAATATCGAACCAATGCATCGAGTGGTAAATTGGTACACCATCCTATGTGTCTTGCATGTCCTATGGGTGTGTGTTTCTATGTTCCATTGTCGTGTGGGGTGGTGGGATAGAGACAACATGCCACCCACCTTCTCACTCTCTGTGCACCCCATTCAAAGAACTACAATTCTAAAATTACAATTTAAACAAACTTGTAATTTTTTGAAAACAAACATATTATTATTGTGTATCTTATTTATTGAATTATTAATTAGTTTTTTTTATCAAGCGTATATATATAAATTTATTAGCATGGGATAGATTTTTTTCTTTTTCCTTTTATTTGATTTATCTTTTGTGTATTTAAATTTGAAGAAAATTGTCTATAAGTTCATTAGTATCATGGGATTTTATGTTTTATGTATTCTTCTTTTTACTTTGAAGAGAAATATATTTTATTGTTAATAACTTGAAGTCAATATCCATTATGAGAGCATTGGATGCTATTTACGAATTATTTATATGAAGGGGTGTGAGGCCACCTAACCTATTTTAAAACCCCTTTCTCCTCCTTGTGAGGGAAAAAACAATCATTTTTTTCTAGTTTGAACCCTATTTGGGGCAAGAAAATATACCATTTCACTGACACAAAACTCCTCTCATGGCACGTTAAAAGAATTTTACCCTCATGCGTTACTAAACTACCTTTTCATTTCTGGGAGCTTTTCAAAACTAACTTCAGGGGGCATTGATGGTGTTGGACCCACCAACATGTCAAGGGATCTCCCCAGTAAGAAGTCCCAACTAGACCTTAGACTGTTCGAAGTAGGAATCCCAACAATGGATAGTAAAGTTGCACCTTGAATGTGGTATTGCACATTGGTAAGTGTGATAACTTTGTCGGATGAAAGTGTGTGACCCTACAGTGATTCAAGTGAGATGCATGGTTGTTCTAACACGCAGAGGGGAGAGGGAAGTGCATCCCATAGAAGCCTGTAATAGTAACAATCCTGAAAGAAACATACGAGTGGAAAGACATCACAAGATGGAAAGTAAAATAGTCCACAAACCAAAGTGACGAGTTAATCCAATAATGCATCTGCAACAAGATTCATACAATTGCCTACAAAATATTTCATACACAAATGCATAAGTTAAATAACATACATTGCTAAAGTAACCAGAATAGTTCGACTACAATAACAACATATACATAAAAATGTTTTGGATTTGTTATATTATTAAGTGAAAGTTCCATCCATACATACACCATTAACAACCACTAGCCCTAATAGTTGAATGTTACAGTCAACACTGCATGCTCTTCCAAAGAGATGTACTCACTCTATGTTGTGGAGAAGCCAAGGCTCTTCACAATACTCTCTAACCCTTCTCTAAGGAATGCCTAGCCAAAAGATTGGCTCCCTAAAGCCCATACTATGATTTATGAGATTTTATATATAAAAAAAGGCGGGGTGAACTTTGACATTCCCCTTTGACTCTTTTAGTACCCCCATGACTCTTCACATTACATAACCACTATTCACATTCCACTAGTGACACTTGGTATTTCACTTACAACATGTTTACAATAATATGCAATTTCCACATATACCCATTTGGGACAAAATAGGCTTGAGTCAGCATAGTGAATGTAGAATGAGTGAAGAAACAATGTTGGGCTTGATCACCAATGAGAATGGTAAAATTCACCTTGAAACCCTGCCAAGCACCTCCTGAAGTTTTCCATCCATCAATTGAATGGAACTTGGAATGAATATCGAACCAGTGCGTCAGGTGGTAAATTGATACACCATCCTATGTGTTTTGCATGTCCTATGGGGGTGTGTTTCCATGTTCCATTGTCGTGTGGGGTGGTGGGATAGAGACAACATGCCACCCACCTTGTTAGTCTATGTGGACCCCATTCAAAGAACTACAATTCTAAAATTACAATTGAAACAAACTTGTAATTTTTTGAAAACAAACATATTATTATTGTGTATCTTAATTACTGAATTATTAATTAGTCTTTTTATCAAGCATAAATATATTCTTCAATCTTTTGTTCATCATCCTTAAACTATTAGATAAGAATTTGTTCACACTAGTATTAATTATAAACAAAACTATATCTATATATTTTTAATAAACATCTTCAAGTTGATTGTTAAGGATTAATTCATTCCTCAATCTTCCCTTATTCATCCTTACACTTCTAAGTAAGGGAAACGGTTGGTTCCCATTGCTATTATATTAAAAAACACATAATTAGTGGGTGGTTTGTTGGATAGTTAGATATATTTAAATATATCTATATTATGTTTCCAATTTGTATTATGTTTTATGGTCCAATATGATGATTAAAGATATTTGGTGATGATAGGATGTACTTATTTCAATCATGTTTATTTAATAAGGATGTGTTGGTTAACAAAGAAAATATTATTACCAAGAAAAGTTAAGCATGTGTTTGTTAAAATGAGATAGTTATAAAAAGAAGAAGGTAAATTTATTAGCATGAGATGGATTTTTCTCTTTTCCCTTATACTTGTTTTCTCTTTTATGTGTATTTAATTTTGAATAAAATTGTATATAAATTCATCAATATCATGTGATTTTATGTTTTATCTAATCTTCTTTTTACTTTGAAGAGAAATATATATTTTTGATGATAATTTGAAATCAATAGCCATTACCAAAGCATTGGATGTTATTTATGATTTTTTTTATATGAAAGGGTGTTAGGCCACCTAGCCTATTTTAAAATCCCTTTCTCATCCTTGTGAGGACAAAGCAATCAATTTTTTATAGTTTGAACCCTATTGGGGGCAAGGCAATCCACAATTTCACTGAGACTGAACTCCTCTCATCGCATATTAAAATAACTTTACCCTTATGTGTGACTAAAATACATTTTCATTGTTGGGAGATTGGCAAAACTAAGTTCAAGGGGTGGATGAATCACTATTGTACTGGATGGATCATCTTAACTGCTTTTTTCCATTTCTTTACAATTAACTTAATCATTCATGAATCAGTAACACAACATATAACGAGCAGATCTAAACTTAAGTATGATCAATGAATAAGAGTAGGAATATACATGAACAAATAGCCATGAGATTAAACACCATAAAACACAAGAGGACACTAGATATTAGGTGGGAACATTTCCAAGAGAAAACATATTTATAATTTGTCTTTCTCATCTTCTTATCAAAAACATTATTTCACATCAATCAATGTCCACAACCAATATGCAAGCCCCAACATGAATTGACCCAGATTTAAACAAGAATGCAACAAATTACAAAGATAACCATAAACACAAAGATGTAGTGGAAATAATACTTCATTTCAATAATGTAAAATACTGAAATATGCTTACAAACAGAAATAGAAATAAACCAGCTAGGGCGATGGTAACTTATCTCTGACAAGAGATGTGGTGGCTACATGCCTCTGAACTGTGTTAAAATGAGGCTCGAAGGCCTATTTATTGTTGAGAAACAATGGAAAACCCCAAAAATAAAAAAACATAACCCTAGAAGATGAAACACCAAACTATGGGCCTCATTTGAGTAAATTCTTACATCAACTTCCCAGGGTCGTAACTTTGGCATATGATCTTCATTTGATGCACACAATATCTCATTAGAAAAATCTATCTGAGAACTACCTTTGGGAAGAGCAACATCGATCCATAACATCAGTCCATGGACCCATGTTGCTCCCAATTTTCCCAAAAAGCATTGTTTAGGGTCTCAAAATGGCTCCGAAAGTTCAGGACCCGAAAAAACTGCTAAAAATAGTAAGTTGTGCTACAATTAAGGAGACTGAAAATGCTGAGAGAATTGGTGGGGGTCCAAGTGGACTGGGTAGGTGGCCACCAATATTCACCTGGATCATTCCTCCCCCCTTAGGAAGCAATGGTCCCCACTGCGTTGAGTTCCTCCATGAGATGAGGAAACTTCTGCAGAACTTGATCCCTGGTGAGCCACTTGACCTGGTGAAGGAGTTGGTGTACTTTGAAAACTCGATGCAGTTGGAAATTCTGTTGGCGAGTGTGCTTGATCTGTGTGTCCATGATCTGATCAATTGCAGCTTTTTCCATGCAATCTAGATTTAATTATGTGGGTGTGAGTTGTTCTGCAATGTTGGATGTGTCTAATAATGATGGAAAGTATGGCTGAAGGTGGTCCACGTTGAACACTAGATTTAGGCCAATGAATGGGGGAATGTTGAGCTCAAATGCATTGTCTCCCATAGCCTTAGTAATGGTGTAAGGACCATATTGAAGTGGTCTTAGTTTCCGATATGCTTGAGTAAAGCATTCCTGTTGTAAATGCAACCAGTCTTTGTCGCCCACCTGAAACTTGTGTGGCACCCGATGTTGATCATGTCGCTGCTTGTACTTGGCCTTTGATTTCTCCAGAATTTCATGGAACTATTGGTGAATATGTTGGATGTGCTCAATGAAGTTGGTTGCCTTATCTGTTTCAGACTAGACATGAGCCGAATCTGTGTGAGTAGCTACAAATGGCATGGCCACATCAATGGGACATAGTCGCTCGAATCCCAAGCCCACCTAAAAAGGGTTGTGGCCAGTCGAGCTGTGAAGATCTCGGTTGTAGTTGTGTTGAACATAGGGGAGGCTATCATCCCATGTGTGTGGATTCTTTGAGTTGTACATGCATAGAATGTGTACAATCATCTTGTTGACAACCTCTGTTTGGCCATCAATCTTGTTGACAACCTCTGTCTGGCCATCAGTTTGAGGATGGAAGGTTGTGGATTTAGTGAGTTTGGTGTCCAACATCGACCAGAGACTGGACCAAAATGTACTGAGGAACCGACTGTCCAGATATGAGATGATAGACTGTGAGATCTCAAAGTGCACCCACACTCGTTCAAAGAAGATTTTAGCAGTGGCTTCTGTTGTGATATTCTTCTTACAGGCTGCCATAATGGTCATCTTTGAGAACTTGGCGACAACCACAAAAACAAACTCGTTTCCATGCTTAGTGGAAGGAATGCTTGACATGTATTCCATGGAGATGGATTCCCAAGGTCGACTAGGGGTAGGTAGTGGGGTATAGAGGCCTTGCTTCTTGATGGTCGATTTGGCAATGGCACAGGTAGTACATGATCTGATGTACTTCCTGACATCCTATTGAAGATTCGGCCAATAGAAATACTTTTGCAGTGCTTCCAACGTTTTCTCGACCCCGAAATTCTCAACAGCCTAACTGTACTATGCTTCCCAAATCATCTTGGCACGCTCACTTGAAGGAACACAAAGGTGACCTAGGTGGCATAACAGGGCATCCTGGAGGTGAAAATATGGAACATGCTGACCCTCCAAGAGTGTTTGGTGTGTGTGGCCAAATTTTGGGTCACTTTTGTAGAGAAGTGACCAATC
>APFE030187481.1:0-16814 GCA_000404065.3 Pinus taeda | reverse complement strand
CCTTTGCAGTTGACTATACTTCAGAACCCGTTCCATAACCAAGGATACGTGGCCACTCATGATGGCCAAAATCATCCTCCCACTCAACCTCCATACCAACCTAAGAATGGAACATGTTAGATCCTAATGATTGATTCTGATGACATCAACCTCTCCACTTAGTTGCATCAATATGACCCTCCCATTACAATGCAACGGACACCCACCATAGAGCGTTTGAATCAACAACTAGCACCCTAAAAAACCCTCAAACAATGGTTGAGGTACCTCCTAGGATCACAAAGAGGCCATTACGTCGAAATGCTACTAATTTCGTTTCACGCAACACCCATAAATATAGCATTATAGATGACTTGGTGTAGTCATCTACTACCATATCAACATTGGAAGTTATCCAGACTTGGCCTTCACAATTAAGGCTCTGCTCTCCACTTTGGGTGCTGTGTATCTACCTCATCTCCCCCTATTCATTGCTTTCGGGGTCCTCATATCCATCAAGAACATCATCATCTAGTTGTGCATCATTGATGAAAGGGCCTCCACATATGTGATGCCTTCTAAGGTCTGGAAAAATATTAGATCACTTTTATGTGTAATATCTGACAAGGAAATTTCTCAACACTTACTTTGTCAATTTGTGATTCATAGACTTACATACACTACATAATTTGTACCGATGCAAGACCCACAGAGACCTACTAACTAATAATATTTGTATATTCCTAAAAGAGGTTCCACACAAGCAACATCAAAAACTAGCATCACCTTGGTTTTTCTAAAGAGTCATCTCCTGGGCTACAAATGATCAGCATACCTCTAGTGGCAGTATCCTAATGAAATAATGAAAGATTTCTAACTAAAGTTCCATTGGTTTCTTAGTGTTGGATTCCCCTAGAACAATTGACCTAATGTCTCACTCGATTCACTAGTGGAAAAAGGAATCAAGATCTCCCAGTGGTCTCTAAAATCATAAGGTTGAAAAGAGAGAGTCTAGGCTTGATCAAGCATTCCATAGCCACTAAGTAGTAGTGTGGTTACTATTTGTGTTGTAGTTTCTACAACTGTCTCCAAAAATTTTCCTATACTCTAATTTGGGAGCCTCCTTTTGATCTTGTGAACTATCGTTTTGGGTTACTTAAGTCATCCTTGGTCTTATTTTTCTAAATGTCGAGTGATCTTCTAGCCATCTCAAGTGTCGCAACTTCTTGATCTTGCGTGCCTAGCTTGTAGCCCTCAATTGCTCACTTCAAGTTGATAGTTGCTGCTTGTCGGTCATAACTGCACATCCCTTAATGGAAATGACTATGTAGGCCTCCATAGCAATAACTACGCAACCCTCTATGATAGACAATTGCACAATCTCTTATGATAGGAAACTAGGCAGTCCCTTCTCCCTGTCAATTATGTAGTCTCTTGTGCTAGTTGATTGTGCAGTCCCCTGTGCCATTGAACTGCGTAGTTCCCAAATATAAGCACTACGTACTCTCTTTGGACAAGCATTATGAACTCCTTGTGGATAGCAAATATGCACCACTTTTTGACAATGTGACACACTTTCCAAATATTGAATAAGTCATAAGTGGCAACTGACTAACTCTAGCTCCTATATTTTTGAAATGTGTATGCGAACCCTAACCCTAGGTCTATGAGTGCTCACCTATATAAGAAGGTAACCTAGAGCACATTTTAACACTCATATTTGGAGCTCTTCACATTCCTTTAACATAAGGAGCTTTTGCATGCATATGTGTCACCATTTTGGGTGAGTTTCGTAACTATCACTTTTTGTTGTTTTTATAGTCGCTTTTGCCATTTTTGCTTTCGTAAGTGTCATTTTCCTTGATGTTTAGATAACAAATATCATTTTTTCTATATCTAGTTGTTGCATGTGTAATTCCTTCCTTGCATGGTTCTTTTCTAGTGCCATTTCATATTCCAAGTCCTTTCACATTTTAGTAAACATTGCAGATCTATATATTTATTCATGTTGAACTTCTTTCAATCCTCATTGCTTGTTCATGTGCCTCTTCACCACTTACTGTTGTGCATTGCTCATAGCTTGTTCTCTACTGATCCGACATGCACACTTCCCAAGGCCTCTCTTTCTCCAACTGTGCATTACACAATTCCAGTCACTAGTGGTGACTTCTCTGCCATGTGTGACTATGCACTGCACAATCCCTAGCCTCCACTATGCTCTGTGTAGTTCTAGTCAGTAGTCTACTATCCCTTTCCCACTGTGGATGTGAATTGTACATTCAGGAAGCTTCTCTCTTTCAGCAACTACGCATTGCGCAATCATAAGTCTCAGTCATCGATATTTCCTCTATTGATCAATAATTTGTGGTCTCCCCTCTCTATCACTACGCACTACACACTTTCATTGACCAGTCAAGTTACTCTTTCCTCAACAATGCCTATTGTACTCAATCCTTGTGCAATCATTCCCTCCCAGTGACTGCCTTTTGAGTTTGATTGCTTGATAGACTAAATGATTATCCAAGGAACTAACTTAGTATTTCCATGAGTGTGTCTCAATTTATAGGTGTTTCTAATTAGGAGCTTATCAATATTTTATCCTCTACAGATGTAATGCCTCCCATTACAAGAGAATCACTAGCTAAGGAGGCTACAGAAAGTAGTATTGAAGGTCCTAGAGAGAGTTCCAAATTAAGGCCACCTATCTTGGAAAACACTAGATGCTTTGATGATAGTTCCACCACCATATCATGGTTTACCATCAAATATGCTTTTAGAAAGAAAGAGTTCCCATAGGACCTTGAAGATAGTGACATTTACATAAAATTAAAGAGATCTAGATTCCACATAGTTGCCTATGGGTATCTAATGTTACCATGTGAAGAAGCCATTGAATGGAGCTTACAGGGTCTATACACCAAGAACATGGTTCTTAGTAGTGTAGTGGGCAAGAGCTTGCATCATACCAACCACGTGATCTTCATTCCCACCACAAGTTGTTGAAGCCATAAGTTTATCTCAACTCTTAGTATTATACAGCTTGGGCCTATTTGAATACCATGGCTATGATATGATCATGGTGGCAAGAACTAACCAAGTTTTGCCAGAATCTGAAGGGGATTTACAGGATAAAATCATTAAATAAGGTTTATCAGTACCTCATGGAAATGTATTGTAGGTCGTATGGATGGGAAAGAACTAATATTTTCAATGAAGGATGAATCTTCATGCTTTACCCAATAGTCACAGAAGGGAACATCTTCAACTAGGAAAAGATACTTGCCCAAAAGTTATAGATTAAAGCATCAAAGGTGAAGAAAGATGCATAAAGTAGGCAAACTCAGTTCTTCATGTTTGTATACCTGCTTGATGGAATCTATGCAAGAAACAAGTTTCATGGTCTAGAATGGAATTGGTCTCGACAGTCTTCCTCTATCAATATATATTGCAAGTTAATCTTATAATTCAGTTACAGAGGAGTTTATGAAAATTTGTTTGAGTACTTATTTTTTGTTCTCTATCAAATTATTTTTTATGAAGAGGCACCCTGCATGACAGATCAAGCTAAAGAAGCGGTTAGAGAGGTTGTAGATTGTTTTGCTTCTTCCCAGGGAACTTACATCAGATTATTTAGTTCCCAAAAGTCACCACCTTTTTTACTGAAGTATGTGACTGATAAGGTGGTCATGCGGGATATTAAGTATCAAATTTTCTTAGGGTTGTCACAACTATTGTAGCAGAATAAAAAGGCACATTGGCCTCTCCTTCCCTTGCAAGTGGGTTCTTATGAGTTGAAGAGCTTACTATTCTATGGTTTGGTGAAACAAGTTTTCATAGATATGACCCTAGGGAAGTATGTAAATAGAATTATGCGAACCTACATTTTTCCTAGGCCTATGTTTCTATTTCTTTGGGGGATGAGGAGAAAATGAAGAATTGGTACAATGCTTCTAGAGAAACTAGGCCAAGTGATGGGGCAGGCCCTTGTTACACATAATTTTGTCACTATCCCTATACTCCCCATTCCTTGATCCTGGAGGACCTCTGCAGTGAACCCTTCATGCTTTCCCATCATGAAGAAACTCCCATTGTGTCCCTCTTCATGAGTAGAACAATTCCCTTTTGCATCATTTTCCCAAATCCTATGTTTTTCCTAGTTTACAAGACAGGCACTAATGACCCATGTCCTCCTCGCGCCGATATGCAAGGATTACAACTGTCCCTAGCATCGATCGGATAGACTAAGCCTTTTCCCAGTCGCGTCGACCCTCTTTTGGAATGTTTTTTAAATATGAAGTTGAAGCTTCCAGCTCTAGAAGCTTTGTAACATAAGTCTGGTAAATGGTTAGGGCGGATGGAGCTGAGGAGGTTAGATTGGGCTCATTTCCCCTATTAGGATGGAACTACCTCAAGAGATAAGACCTTCTCCCATGAGAATATGAACCATATCCCATCCATTCAAGCTATATAAACCTCCACTTTTCCCAAGCACAAGCTAGTGTTAGTGTGTGTGCTAGTTCTAATTAAGTTTTCATTGGAGTAATCAGCAAGTTATCCATACTTTCTAGCTCTCTAGTTTGTGATTAAGGGAGAATTGTGAGTTGGTTTGGTGTGAAGCCTAAAGGGAAGAGCCTTGAGACTATCATTGTTGAGGTCATCCATGGAATGCCAACAGAAGTGTGTGGGAACCCAGATTTTTCAAAGGAGAACAGCAACGTCAAGATGTCAGTTGTAATCTCTTCTTGATTTAATAAAGATGCAACTATCAATTGGTTTCCTACATAATATGTCATCTCACATGTTTATGGCTTAATGTTTCTTGACTTGTTAAGTAGGTTGAATACAATTTGTATATTATCACGGTTGTTATCTATTGTTGTCTACTTGTTTCAGATGTTCGCAAGAAGAAACAGAAGATAGTTGGAGCAAGGAAGCAAGGTCGTCATCAAACAGATAGAGTACTAATAGGTAGGCCCTCTTAATTGGTTCTAACATAAGGAAATCTTCCATAGAATGTATTGTTTTTGGCTAGACCTGGCCTCAAGCTAGAGGAATTGTTTGTGTATGCACTTAGAATTTTACCTACACCACAGCACTTCTAACACATATCATGTACCAAACATTGCTCAAGAAAGGAACCAACAAGAAATGCCTAATCAAGACAATGTTATTAAGTCAAAGAGGAAGATTTTCCATGATCCAAAGGAAGAGAGGAGCATAAATTCTAAGTTTGATCTGAATAACAAAGGCGCAATTGAAGCAGAGAGGCAAAGTAAATAATTTTGGAAGTGGCAGGAAGAAGAATAGAAACAGGAATAGGAACATAAGTAGGAGGAGGAAAGGAAACGGAAAGAAGAAGAACTTAGAAAGAAGAAAGAAGACATGCAAAAAAGAAAGGAGGAGTTCTAAAACAAGAAAGAAGAAGAAACTAAAAAGAAACACGAGGAATAAACCTTGCAAAAGCAAAGGGAAGAAGAAGAATGGAAGAATTGGTTAGGAGAATAATAAATCAGGAGGATACATGAAGAGGATATGTAGGCCCAATAGATGAATGATGAATAGGAGGAGGATGAAAAAGATGCAGAAATTATGTTGATTTTATAACAAACAAGCTATCGTACCCCACCTTCTCTTACCAGTGGTCATATCCCATTTAATGAGATGGGACTAGTTCCTCCACCAAATGATAGGGTCATGGACATCTCAAACTTTACCTTCAATCAGCTAAAGAACTTAATAGTGCAGGAGAGAAGAAGGTATTTTCCAAATGACCATCATCACCCTATCACTATCAACAAAGAAAGGGTGATATTGTCGAACACTAGGAAGAATCCAAGAGCAGTTACAATAGCAAATGTAGCCTTTGTTGAAGCCACTAAAGGAGAACACTAATTATCTAATGAGAGAAAATGAAACATTGATAAAGGAGTTGTCTTTGACAAGGCAATAGATTGAACATCTTATGGTTGAGAATCAAAGGTTTTCTTCCACTAGTGCTAGCAGGATGGAACTGAAGGAAGCAATACATGAGGAGATCAAGCCTTTAGAAGAAACTTTGAGGCAATTATATGATGAGATGTATACTCTTCATGAAATAATGTTGCTTATATATGAAATACATACAGGATCACAGAAGATGGTGAAACTCCTTAAAACATCACACATGACCATAGATGTGATCCAGGATTGGGGCACCAAATATCTAAATACACCTATGGTGTTGGTTATAAAGAGTAGACAAGATGTAGAAACAGATAGGACAGAGATCAGGACGTTTTTGCAGATCTATGAGAAGATCCACACTTATGTCACCAGCATTGTAGTATCATATTCATGAGTTTATAATGGATTGTATTCCTTGGTTAGGATGCATGATATTCCTTATGTTGGTACATTTACAGAGCTAAAGAGAAGGAGCACAATAAAACAAGAAATAGAAGATTTCTTGAATAACATCAAACAGGTGACCATCCACGATGAGCTTGAGGTAACCAAAGAAACTATTATGAAATATGTGACCATTCTAGTGATGAAACACATGAATTTAACTATGTTTCCAAGCACCATTCAAACATATTCTAAGACTATGTATCCAAAAGCACTGGAGGGAAAATTTTCATATATGCTAGATCCACCAGTGAAGGTTGAGCACATAGTAGAAAAATACAAATCTTGGCACCAGTATCTTACTACTGATTTACATGTTACTACCACCGAGTTACCATTTCCATACGTTTATGCATGATGTATTACTTTATTATTATGGATAATGGCCACCTTTTTTTATTGTAATTTTTTCCTATTGTAATTTTGTGTTCCGAAAATAATAATAAAATTTAAAAGTGTGAGTGTGAGTACAAGAGTCACATAGGGAATATGAAGAGTCCTATGTAAGTTCAAAGGTCATAATAGGAGCTAAAATACAAGTGGAAGCTCAAGATTCATGAGAGATATCAAGAGTTACAAGAGGAGGTGAAAGGTCACCTCACTTGTTATAAATAAACCCTCATAACTCAAACAAGGTGAATTTTGGAGAGCGAGCCTTAGCTTCTCTAGTTTAGCATAGGAGTGAAGATCATTTTTTGGAGAAGCAAGTGGTAGCTTCATGTTCCACTATTGGGGGTAGTGCTTCATCATTGTAAATATGTACTTGTAACTTTCACTTAATCATCGGAAGCTCTTAGAGTTATCACACTTCCATGCACGTATCATGAATATTGTAAGAATATTCTTTTAATATTTGTGGTATATTTTTGTGTTTATACTTACTAAGGTAAACGAACTAATTTTTTTTTTAGTATAGATCTTGTTGGATGTGAATTGAATTTTCTTTCATGATCATTGTTATCTTGTGAGCTATTTTGCAAGTTAACTAATGTGTCTTTATTGCTCATGTGTGTCTCTTTTAAGATAGCACTATTACTTTTCTACGAAAAGGATCAATTTTCTTCCCCTTCTGTGGAAGCTCATTTTATACATTACATTTGGTGTCTCACAAGGATTATTTACTAGTTTCCCCCAAAGTTATGTTTATGATATCTTGTGTTGTTTATAGAAACTAAGGCATATCCTTAAGATCATCTTAATGTTGGCGAGTCCCATATTTCAAATGGGGCTCCTACTCCAAACAGTGTGATGTATATGAAGCATAAACATTGTTACTAAAGCATCAAAATTGATAGCTTGTTGGCTTGAATGTAAAAATACATGAGAGGTATTTGTAATAATAATTTATTATATATCAAAATATATAAGTGATGAATGTTACAATGAGGACCCGCATATATATATACCTAATAAGATGTCCTTTCATGACTGGTCATCTCTTTTAGACATGCATTTTCACTTAACTTAATCACTATTTACAATAATCAATATTTAATTATTTAATATTTACATTTATTTTATTTATTTACTTGTTATGCATTATATTCATAACGTGCCCCTTCCTTCAGAAGCTTTGTCCTCAAAGCTTTAATGCAGTCGATTTTCTTCACTTAGTGTCTGTCACTTGATGTATATAATCTGGCAGCGTCTCGTCATGTAGCAATTTGCAATATTCCCTTCGTTTTTTTTTTTCTTTTTTTACACATATATATATATATATTTTATAAGATGTATTTTGTTTTTATTTTTTTTAATAACTCTATTTTTTTAATAATTAAATTAAATTAATTTAATTATTATGCTATAACTATTATATAGTTGTTGTGCAATGGAAGTTAGGTGGTGTGTGTTATACCCCACTATAAAATTAACATATTTATCAAGCCAACATGTACTTGACGTCATGTCTTTCGACCTGGGGGCACAACATTTGATGGCGGAGACAAAAGTAACATTTAAACGGTGTGTATGGGTGGATGGTTCGTTGGCTATCGGAACGGAACACGGGCTTGCATAATCTTCCTCTATGTAGCATATGGGCTGACAACATATGGGCAAACATCCTCCTCTTGAGTGAGTTTGCGTAATAAGGGGGGTGAGTCCTTTGAGCTCCACACCAGTGTTGAGACCCTCGAAAGGTATGATGGGGATGGTATCGGTCTACTTAAACTCATAGGAAATGGGGGTGCCATTAATGATAATTACCCTCCTCAGATCCCTTCCCAAGTGATACAGGTCTTTAACATACTTACCTTCCACATGGCACGATGAATCTTTGTAAAGCCTCAACTTGATGAAGTTTTGGGGGTCAATCTGGTCCAAGAAGTAGTTGGCTCTACTTTTGATGCTCAAAGTGAACACCACCATTTCGATAATCTCCGCCATCTCTTTCAAAAATAATTCCAAGTTGGGTCGCTTGTAAATATACAACTTCCCAATAGAGGAGTTGTGTCCATGTCCAGAACTAGAATGTGGTGTAATGGATGACCATAAGGAGGAACAAGTGGCAGCAACTGCAAGGGCGGTGTAGTTATAGTCGTAGAGGGACCCAGCTCGTTGGCAATTGGAATTTTGTGGGTAGCAACAACATTTGTGAGGAGATCGAAAATCTTTTGGAGCTCTGGGTCAGTTGGGTTGACGTTATACCATCTCACTGGAATTTTGGTAGTGAAGCACATAAGTGAAAGGGAAATTTTCCATTATGATGACCTTCCACACCGCTGATCCACGAAAAAAAAATCTGCAGATTCCAGGATTGCCTCTCACGCACAGACAGCGGACAGTACTGCAGTTTCTTTTCTGCTAGAAACCCCACTCCTGTTTTGAGAGCCAATCCTTCAACAACGAACGTAGGCTTGGTTGGGAGTCACGTATGAAGATGGTGGCCCATAGGACCAAATTTCCTGTCAGGAAATGGTCATTCTTTGGTTCAGTTACCATGCGGTCACGATGATTCGAGAGTCTAGGCAGACAAGGGCAGTGGCAGACAAAGGGGTCATGACAGTGGGGCCGACTCGATGGCAATGGCAGTGGAGGCGATGGGCGGACATGGATGCAGGTGTCAGACGGAGGTCGTGACAGTGGGGACGGATTTTCTTGTTGGTGTGATAATAGTGTGGCCACACAATGGCCGCCACCTCCATCGTCCAACATGCACGGGTTGTTGTCGAGGGCGTCCTTGGACTCATGGAAGAGGTCCTTATTTGAGTTGATGCGCCACAGAGCTTGATTCTGCCATGAGGTCGTGTTGGTTGGAGATAAATCGGAAAGGAGGATTGAGATTATAGTGAGAGATCCATTCTTCAATAATCGTTCTTATTCTCAGATGGCGAACCACATCCTGTGGCTTGTGCAGATGTTTTACCAACTTCCAATTGTAGATGAATTTAGAGTTGGGGATTGTAACATGATCCGAGATGAATTTATTTGAAATTGGGTAGAAAAACTCTTCAAGTATTTCTTCATACTTCTCAGTGTGATCTACATGGGTTGGGCGTAGGCTTCTCTCCTGCTTTTTATAGCTCTTGGTCATATTTTTTTACAAGTTGTATCGATCCTGTAGTAATCAGGTAGCAACTATTGTTTCCAAAAGCATTCAAGATATAAGTATTATCCCTTAACCAACAAATATCAAAGATGGAATTGTTGTGAGCCCTACATAGCCCAATTTTGTCATTCTCTATGTCAAGTTGACAGGAAAAATAAGAAGGCGGTCAACATTGTGTATTAAAAAGGTTAACAACCCCTTCTTCATCTGAAACCACAAGCACATGACTGCCACCATTTGTATGGGAAAATTATACTGCAAGCTCAGATTTAACACCAAATGGAGGATTCAACCCCATAATCTATTTGTTATCGGTTGGTAATTCATCAATCATCCAATCTCGCTTTTCAAACTCGAAATCATCTCTGGTTGAATTATGTCAAAATTCCTAAAAAAATATCGCTTCTTAGGCCATTCAAGCTTTGCTTTCATCAACCTTGAAAAATCATTTGCTCCACATTTAATATTCTTATTGTATGAGTTTTTGTTACTTAATGGTAGACTGGAAACAATAACACCTGAGGGTCCAATTGGCCCAACTAAATATGATAGTTGACACAAAGACTCAATGAATGGCATTGATTTAATATCCCCAACTGTTCCATCCAATTCAATGACAGAGACATCTGTTGGACCTTTTTCCCCATCAATAGGAATTCCTGCATTTTCTTCTTTCTCTTCCCCATAATCCACTTTTTCTTTTTCAAATATGTCATCTTCATAATTATCTTCAAAAATATCTTCTTCTTTTGCTTCTTCCATGTCTTCCTCTTCATCATCATCAATGTATTCTTCCTCATTGTTACAATATTGTTCATCTTCCTGTCTCTCAAGATAGTCCTCATCCACATCATCTTCATCTAGATCATCATTTTGATATTTTTTCATTTCTTCATTGTCGATATTATCTTCCTTATCATTAATTTCCTTTCGACATGCTTTAGCTTTTGCAATTGATTTTTCTAAACGTTGAAATGCTTCTTGAATTTTACTAAAATTCTCAACGCATTCAGGACATGAATGTAATGGCACATTTTGCAGTGAACAACGTTCAAAGACACGCATGATT
Source organism: Pinus taeda (assembly GCA_000404065.3). Taxonomy (NCBI): domain Eukaryota; kingdom Viridiplantae; phylum Streptophyta; class Pinopsida; order Pinales; family Pinaceae; genus Pinus; species Pinus taeda. The sequence goes on along the minus strand of APFE030187481.1, from coordinate 5,832 downwards.
ATATTGTGCGCCATGGATTTGATACCACTAAAGCATCAAAATTGATAGCTTGTTGGCTTGAATGTAAAAATACATGAGAGGTATTTGTAATAATAATTTATTATATATAAAAATGTATAAGTGATGAATGTTACAATGAGGACCCGCATATATATACCTAAGTAGGTGTCCTTTCGTGACTGGGCATGTTTTTTAGACATGCCTTTTCACTTAACTCAATGACTATTTAACATAATCAATATTTAATTATTTAATATTTACATTTATTTTATTTATTTACTTGTTATGAATTATATTCGTAACAGTATAATTGGGACTTCATTCAAGGGAGACCCCTTACTATTGGTAGCTTCCAAAACCATCAACACTCTGCTAAAATATAGAGGTGACTAATCCCAAACTTTCCCTAGGGTTGTGATATTGTAAAACACTCCTTAATGATCTAAGTGTAGGTTTTAACCCCGTACAGAAATTACCTGCATACGAATTCTAAAACACAGAAAATAAATAATGCGAGAGCATAACACAAAAAAACACATATACACAGAGATTTTCCCCTAGATCCCAAAACCAGGACTACCAAATTGATTTTTCATTACGTTCCTTTCAATGTTACAATACATATTTATACATGTCGAAGCATCCAATACCATGGACCTAAAACCATCGCGTCCAAAACCATGGACTGAAAACCGTCACATCCAAAACCATGTGCGAAAAACATGCACAAAACCAAAGGTAAGTCTGCCCAACCTAATATAGGGTCCAAAACCAAAATTTTCTAGGGTGCTGCCCCGGACCCCATAGAGTGGGGTTACCTGCACCCCTCAGTCCCCCTATGACTCCCCCCACTACGCAATCAACACAACGAAGGGGGGGATCTGCCCCTCTTCTAACCCCCTGATTAACTACGTGGGCTAGTCGTGGAAAGAATATAACACAACCCAACACTAAGTACAAGCTAGACAAAGTAGCCTATTACACTTTCCACAAATCCCTACTTCAATTACCAAGCACACATTAGCTCCATAAGGTATCACAAATATTTTTTTTACAATGAAACAAAACAAAACATAAATGATAAAGAATATAAACAAAGTATTAATGATATTTAGATTTAAAGTCTCTATTATGTTTGCCTTATAATATGAATCCACACCCTATACCAATGATGAACTTATATCCAACCTATGTATAGAGTTTAAACAAGTTTTACAGTGCCAAGAAATCATACATTTAATGAAGCATACAGGACATAGAGAATCCTTTACAGATACTAATATAGTAAAAACATGTAGATATATGTTAAAGTAACCTTTGTATTTCCATTTGATGATTGTAAATCAAAATTATTCTAAGCCAGAGGCATCAAATTAAAGGCTATAGACTCAAAATCACTGAGATCCCTTCGTTGTAATAGTTTGAAATACACAATCTATAAGAATTCTCCACATGCCTACAATATATCATTAATATAATGATAAAGCTTCAAGAAACAAAGTTGGCACTCACTCTTCAAATCAGATCTAAATGTTAGATTACATATATACCTAGATCTGCATACATTTAATCTTATATTCATAAGGTCATATTAGACAAGACAAGCCAACAAAATCATCACATTATCATAACTCTTCAAGCTTCAAATCTGAGAAAAAAATATAATTTCTACTTGAAACAATGCCACACTTCTATATCTAAATCATTCATATTCATATCTATATATTCAAACAAGAAAGTTATAATAGGGTAACGGGATTGGTTGGTGGGCCCAAGCCAACCAGATCATTGTCTATTAAAATAAATCATAAAAATAGAGAGCATACAAATAGTAAACGATAAAACCTAGCATCATAATTTTCATTATTAGATCCAAAGTATTTTTCATAGAGCACTACAATAAATTCTTGACCCAATGGTTTGGGGAGTGGCTTGCAAGCTCAAAATAACAATACCACTGAATATTATCACTGCTAACATAGCCTAAGGTTAGTGTTAGTCTTATATATTGATTAGAGTACAGATGAAATTTGAAATGAGACATGCTCAGTTGCAATACAAATAGAAAGATACGAGATCCAAATGAGCTTCTTAGGTCGAAAAAATAACTATGTTTGTCTAAGGCTGGAATGATCTAAAGTGATCTAGAAGAGGACTTGAAGAGGGAATCATAAAATTTTGACCATTATCCAACAAACAACCAAATGGAGAAATCCATTTGGCTTGCCAATATTTGACTTCGAATACATCCACAAAGTGCCAAAGTATCCCGATAGTGTGCTCCTCGGGCCCACATGTTGTGTTTCCATCAGAGGTTTTATGTATGATCTCACCTAACCCTAGTTGCATGACTTACACAACCTCATTAGTAACACCTTAAAATAATAATTAAGCTTCATTAATGTATTTAAACAATAGGTTCTTGGCATAATTTAGAAACTTGCCTCATAACCTTGTAGAATGTCTATATTTAGCATAAAAATATGTTGTTGTATGCAAAAATGTGACATAGGAGTACCAAAGGAGGATTTAAGGGAGGCAAAAAGGGTGTTATGGCAGAAAACATACCCTCAATTAGTAATCCCAACATGTCCCCAAACCTAGGGTTTTGTGTTTCCTCACACAAAAAGAGAAGGTTGTAGACCATACCATTGAACCCATAAGGAACCTCTACACAAAATTTGGTAACATTGAGACTGTGCATACTCATTTTCCAACGTTGATGCTTACACTAGCCATACTGATTTTCTACATGTCCTTTTGTATCATCTTCATATTTCTATTGTGAACCACTAGGCAATAAGTCTGCATGTGCCACTTTTTAGCTCTCTTAGCTTTTTTCTTGTTCTTCGCCAAAAGCCTCTCCAAGTATTGTTTGAGCTCTTCATTCTAGCTTTCAACATGGCATTCTCAAATTTAAGTGCCTATTAAGGATTTTGTACTCTCTAATCCTTTTTTCAGTTTTTTTTTTTTTTTTCTTAACCTTTACTTTCAACATTTTGTCCTAGGATCCATAATGCAAAGGTTCCTGGAAATCAACTACAAATTCAAAATCATGGAAAAATGGGTATGAAAAATCCCTAGCCTCATATACCAATGGCTTCATATTATTGTTCTTGGAGATAGGCCTCTTCTTATGGAAAGAGTATCGATTAGTGACAGGGATTTTTTGGGAGGCCTTGTCAATATCTGGAGATTTCTCTACAGGATATATATCATTGAGAGGGCTCTGGTTCTCAGCAGGGGTCTGAAATTCCTCTTGGGTGAAGGATTCATACTAAATTTTGACTCATTAATGGAGTAATAAGGGTATGCATGTGGCGGATCGGCCATTGGAATAGGCTAGGGGACTCAGGAATGGTGATGTAGGGTTTAAAATACATGGGCTTATTTTTTATCATACTTCTTGTCATTATTTTTGTAGGAACATAAGACTATGATTTTAATGATTTACCCTTATTTGATTATGCAATGTCCAAATCCTAAGCTTCTCCCTCGATATTCTCTGATTTACAACCCTCATCTTGCACATACCCCTACTACATTGTTGTATGGTTTCAACATCCTTTTCCCTTGACACTACTTCTATCACCATGTGAGGGTTTCCAAATTGATTTACATACAAGAAATTATCCAATGTAAAGTCTCTCCTATTCAACTCCTAAATAATCAACAAATTGATGAGGTTGTAATCGTATAATCTGTATCTAATTTGTGATGGAGGGATTCTTCATACCCCTAAGCCATATTCTTGAGACTTTTATACAGAACATAAGGAAAATTGATAAATTGATTAGACTTGAAATGAAAAAACAATCTAATGTGATACAAAAAGGTGATAGTGTACCATCCCTCAAATGTTATGAATTTTTACAAAATGTATAACAGGTAGCATCATTTCTCCACAATGCAACACCGAGGGACACCCTTCTTCCAGTTAGGTTTTAACTTAGGCTCAACAATGAATCTCCTCCACACCCCCTATGTAACCTGTTTATTTTTGAACCATTATTATCCATATTGACAGATGGCAATGGATTGAGCAACAAACCCTTCTATAACAGCCATAACTAGGCTATCAACCCTAGCCATCTTGTTGTCAAATCCTTCAACAAACGCCTACACCACTACAATGTTGAATACCTAAAATTTCCTAAGGAAAGTGAGCCATCATGTAGCCTCCAATATTGGCTCACTAGCATTATATTCGAGGCACCCCTCCAACTCCCTTAAATTCCATGGCTCTTATCTCATGAGGCCAAGTTTTCCAATCCAAATAGTGTCGAGGTTGGATCTCTTTGAGTTTTTACTACCAAACGGGGAAATGAATTTGGGGAGATAATTGATTATGGAAATGAAGTGATATGAGAGGTGAGGGTATAAAATGGAAATTTAGATAAGGTTATAATGGAGGATCAGGAAACTCCTAAAACGAAGTTCTCGGATGAAGACAATGATTTATAGGTATCATTCAATGATGGCACACAATCATATGATAATTTAGTTATGATTCCAAGGATAGTGGCAAGAGGACTTCCACCTTTTGAATTTGAGCACTCATTTCAATAAATACAACGAATGGAAAAATATCATGTATAGAGATATTAATATATGTATAAGGTTTTTAGGTTAATGTCACCAATAATATATATTGCCCAAAGATATTCTAGAGCTTATACAAATTAGGTTTTACCTCAATTACCTTGCCACCAAAGGTCTCGATGAAGCTCACATGCCAACTTATGTTGTCTCTGGCCAATACTTAAACAATCTAAAGAGACATGATAAACTGGAACAAGAAGACCTCCTTGGATCGGATCATGATGAAACTTAATAAAGAGGTCAATGTGTCAATATATCTCTAAAATCACACATGTTTTAGAGTGTCTGTTCATTTTAAGCCTACATATTTAAAAATTGTAAGCTATAACTAGTCCTACAACTCATATACAGTTCTTTTAACCCTTTAAAACAAGCTTTAAAAGAAAAATAATTGTCAAAGTTTCTCCACTTATCTTAAAATCAATATGAAAATTACACCTTGGATTATCTCTACACTAGGTCATGCAAGGCACAGGGGCCAAAAATAAGAAATACTTAGAAACAGAAGGATTTTTTACCTCCATGTACAAGACTTGTTCTCTTTCTAACTATAATGAAAATTTTGATGATGCTAGGGTTGCTACTGCTTGAAGTGCCAAGGTTGAGACTAATGAAATGTTGATGATGTTTATTCTGATAATGTTGAAGGTAGTGAAATTGAGAGTAATAGAACTAATGGGAAGAATGGAGTTGGTATCGAGAATAATGGACATAGGGGTAATGGTGATAGTGGGAAAGTGATGGAATGATGAAAATGAAAATGATAGTGAAAGGGATGGTTGAAACGGTAATGATCATCGGAATGGAGGAAAGACAATGATTACCATATTGGAAATTAGAAGAGCAATGACCATCCTAAAGAGTGACGATAATGAAAGTGTTGATTATGATGGTGGAAAATGTTGGTAAAAATAGTTATAGTGGAGGGTGCCTACTAAATGCAATAAAATTTGGCAAAATGGTTGGTCCAAGCTTTGTAACAAGGAAGCATTTAATAGATCTATTTTTCTACCACCAAAACCGAACAAAGAAAAACAATCTCTTTTTGGAAACAAACCAAATTTCTTAAAAATCAATTAGTACTTCCATTTTATTAAGTCATTATGGGAAATTTTTCTTGCTAGTTACCTACTTTTCAAGCAGATCTCATGTTCAATTGTGCCAGCAAGCTATTTTTCACGATTGAACCTTATTTTTATATTTACTTTTTCTATTTTTTAAGACTCTTTT
>APFE030187477.1:0-25023 GCA_000404065.3 Pinus taeda | reverse complement strand
CTGCACTGTAGCTCTCTCTGCCGCTCCATCCACATCCATCTCTACCTAGTTAGCCAATCTTGCTACTCCTCGTCGAGGCTCTCGTAGCAAAGTGTAATCAAAGAGGTTGGGTACCTCAATGATCCTACCCCTATTCCAGCCTTCTTAGGACTGCCACTCCACATCACCCCACCTCCTACTTGGAGGTATGCATGCATGTGATTCCTCTGCCCACTTGGCTCGAAATTTATCCCTACTAGAGGTCTTTGCATGAGTGAATGCCTCCACTCGGTCTCCTCTCGGCTTCTCTAGTTGTGGCTACTCCACAACCTCCTGAAGTTACTTTACCAATCGTGGCTCCTCCACAATTGTTTGAGACTTCTTCTGGTGCTGCATGTTGAGAGGTAATGTACTATCCCTCTCAACCACCAAGTCTCCATCAGTTGCCCTTATCCTCAAGGCTTTGCATGCATCTTGAACTTCAAGAGCATACAGGTTCTTGACTCATGAACCGATCTGTTTCATCTGTCCCACCATCACGAAAATTTTGGGAAAAAGTAATTTAAAAAAAACTAATTTAAAAAAAACTTCAATTGCATTGTAAGAACAATAGCGTAAATAAAGTAATTTACATGATATTGCTGCATCATGATAATATGATGAGCATTTCATAAGTGGAGTTTAAACAAACACAAAAATGGAGTAAAAAAGGAAAAATTGGGCTACCATCCTCAAAACACATTCCTTTGTCATATCGCACCTAAAAACACCTTTAATTGTTTTTTCATAATTTCAAAATTTATTTGTTAGTATCAAATATATCATATCTTTTGTTATTTATAAAATATTTACATAGATTTAGACAATCAAATCAAATGAAACCATATGTATCTCTTTAATAGAATTATAATATATCAATCTAATGTCTGGGATTTTAAATAAATGATATATCCATTAATTAGATTTAATTTGTATTATAATTTGAATTTTAAATAACAATGATTAATGATTTTGTGATGGTAAACTTCGATAATCTTCCATTTAATCTAGAGGAACATGTGAATTGATGCAACAACTTTCACTTTTGTCACAGAAGATCTATCTCTTTGCAAACAAGATGTAGAATTACTTTCACATTTCACACAAAAATCCATGTGTTGGTCTGCAACCAAAAATTTGAACCTTCATATTATTAAGTAAACCCGTGATAAATTATGTGGCCATTTGCCAGATAATTCCCTTGTGTTCAACAGAGCTATTTGAATTTTCCATAAAAACGAGGGTCTAAATGAGAGAGGAAATACAATATGATGTAACTGTGGGAGGGCTAAAGTATTCACCGATTCGTGACGATAAATTATATGGTTCCATTGGTGTCAGTGTGCTTCTTCATAAAATTTAAATTGTTATAGGAAAATTGGATATCATAGAAGAATTAATATTGTTATTATTATTATCGTCACGGAAATCTTCGACTAAGCGGAAAGGAGGAAAGAGATCACAACTGGGAATTACGGTAGGCGTTGCCACCGACTCTTCCGTTTTCTTATTTGTAATTTACATCTTCTTCATCATCAATGAGGATAGTGTCCGTGACAAAACGCTTCTACAACCAATGCTTTTTCCACACCCTGTCCATCATTTTGTTGATCGACACATTCTTTGTCTCGGGAAGGAGAAACAACAAAAATAGAGACATAATGAACACCCACCCAACAAAGAAGAATATCTTGTATTTCAAATCGCAAAGCATTGAGATAAATGTATGTACAACACCAAAAGTGAAGAGTAGATTCACGTACACATCATGCTATGTCTAGTGGATCTTGTTTCGATAGAAAAAGTTTCACTGGGAGTCAACCATATGAGAGGTTCCCATGACCATGTCACTTTCTCCAAAAAGAGTTCCAACTCTAAAAAGAGTGCAGAAGAATGGAAATATTTGTAGCTAGCCTCTAATGCCACAGAAGCACTCAAAACTAAATTAGACTCTCTCTATTGGAAAGTGCTCTAAAGCAACTTTCCAATGGTATATAGAACTCTCCATTTGGAGAACATAATCACAAATTAGAGAAAATCAAAGTTATCTTTTCAAAGACAAAAAAAAAAAGGAAAAATGTCTAAGTATAAACCCCAAATCCTACATACCAGAGTTTTTAAAAAGAAATGGTAGGGGAGGTCGAAGAAAATCAACAATCTCAAATTGCCAATATAAAAAATTGGAAATTGGAGGTCTTGCAGCGTGGCATATCGATGATCAGAGAACCATGCAGCATGGCATAACGGAGGTCCCAACAGTATGTGATCAGTGATCCTGTAATCAGACGTCCCAAGCATCGAAGTATCAAGAGATCATCGCATCACAATCAACGATCACACAGATGACACCTTTTCAAAGTTATGATATCGTACAAAGTTCCAATTGTGATTAAATTCACCGGGATTTGATCCTTTAGTTTAAAAGTGTGCAGGAATACCTTGAATAATGTGACAAAGGAATTTAGTTAAAAAACCAAAGGCAAGCAGACCTTTTCTCTCTCCTCCAAATGGATGTGTGGCACGACGAGAGTGGTTCTCATAAGGGCCACATGGCGGTTGACATCATCTTGACATGACAGTATGCTGTACATGTGGCATGCATATTTGGTATTTTCAAAGGTCCTATGGGGGCATATCTGAGTGACACTTGTCACCACTCAAGAAGCGATATGTGGTAGTAATGACATCATTTATTGGAGATCAACGTTTGATAATCATAAGTTTTGGAGGGTGTAACCGAAGGCAAGAAATCACCAGTTGTAATATCCTAATAACGTGGGCCCTCCCTGATCTTCTTTCCAATTGGGCCAGCCCACATCGCATATCGGAGATCGACGTTCATATTTTGGCAGAGATTGTCTAGTTCAAAATTGATGATTGGTCGGGTTTTAATATTTAGCTAAGTGTGTAGTCTATAGAGGAAAATAAAAGAAAAGGCGCTGAAACATTTGACAAAGGAAAAGGGTTCCTGGATAGGAGTCTAAAGGCTCTAGTGCTCAAGGGCTAATCACCTGATCATATGAAGATAAATTGTTGAAAGGGATCAAGGCAAAAGGGGCTAAAGAGGACCATGATTCATTGTTTTGTAAGGTTTTTCAGTGTTAAGTGCCAATGCTAGAGAATCCTCGATATTACACTATGCTCATTTTAAAGGGAATGTATGTCTCTGATAGTGTTTTGTAAGAGGTTTAGGGGGGTAGATGAGTTGCCAGCTATGCCAAAAACATGTTATGGTGATCGAGAGTAGTCAATCTCGATTCCCGCAAGTCACGAATTAAAATTGTTAAGACTGAAAGTGACAGAGAACCAACCGAGAGAACATGAAGTGTGATGAAATAGAAACATGTTTGGACCAGAGGACCTCAAAGGATGTGGCATGGAGATATTTTAACAAACCATCATTTCAATTTCACATGTTTTATTATTCAATTGTTTTGTTAGTCTGTCTTATTTTAACAAACACATCTTTCCGTTATAACAATTGGAGATGATAGAGCCTACACGCCGAGAAAATTAGTCATGCAAACAACTAGATGCTCAGGCCTGAGATCTTTTGGTAACTAATGTCCTAGTTCTCACTCTACTTATGTAAGGAAGGAATAAACACTTAAGAAGGGTTCATAATTTTGGGAAAAAATTCTCTTCTATGTGACCTTTCCTATTTTTGTAAAGGCCTACTTGAAGCTTGTTGTATTTTGGTTTTCCTGAAGAGATTAATACAAAGTTTGTGGTGATTCCTACTGATTTGGATTATAGTATGTTATTATCCATCTGTCTTTCATATATGTTTTTAATTCTTCACAGGTTGCATGTCGTAGTATCAACTAGTTGGATTTCCATTTAGATATAGATTGATTTAAATCAAAATGTTGGTGGATAATGTCTATTTCAAGGTAGAAATGAAGTCTTTAAAAAGTTCTCCATGCATCTCAATAGTTCATAGCATCCCCTTTCTCCCATTTGTTTTCGAGTCTTAATATATATATGATTTTTATGTCTTACGATTTATATGACGGATTCCACCTCTATTATCTTCCCCCATTACATATGTTTCAACAACTAAATCGCTTCAAATTCTGGGTCTTATTTGGCCACCTTAAACCAAATATTATTTCCTAAGTACTCTTGTGTATCAACTTCTTTCTATTTGGTATCTTACGAATGATTATGAATCAAACTCATTTGCAATTTCTGTGGCAAACTACAATGATGTAATTCTTTTCTACAAATATTTCCAAAACTCTTTAATATGTCCTAAGAATTGGTATACAATCAATCGAGACATTGTCTCTAGTAAGCTTTTCATATCTCCTAAAGATCTTGTGATCGAGATGCATTAAAAAGAGAAAAAATATTTTTGGTGTCTTTTGTGGGGAACGAAATTGAAATAATTTTCCGTGGGTATGACTAAACATTTACATTCCCTCTGTTAGGTGAGCGAGGGAAGTGTGGGTTGAAGATATCTCACCTTGGTGACTCCACTGTCCGAATTCATTTCTAAACACCTTGGATATAATTCTAGTTGATCATCCTTGCTTATGAGAGTCCCCATACTTGCTTATATACCTCTCAACAAAGAAATCCATATGCATATGACTCAGAGAGAATAATATCTAAAAGTATTTAGAAAGAAATTACTCCAAATATTGATGCTACTATCTCTTCATTTCTTGAAACATCTACATCTAGTTCACAGAGAGTTGTAATTTATTATTTTGAATTTCCCACTAAAGTTCTGATATATTCTCCTGAAAGTGATCATATGTTTAGTACTACTTCCCTTAGAGGTCAAAGACGAAGTTGAGGAAACAAAAGATAAACTCAAGAGCATCCCTACTCAGAGTGCAAAGAACTTCTCATTCCACTAAGAGTGAACTACCTTACATTGGTCATACCTCATACTCCTCCATTACTTCAAGCACAACCGCTTCTAATACAAATGGTTGTCCCAAGTTTCCTTCTAAATAAGTATGCTCCCTTAAATTTTCCTCAACCTCTAAATGATATTCCACATGACTACCTCAAGCTCTTACCCAGGTATAATGAAGAAGTTGATGTAACAACACAGAGACACATAAATTTTTTGTGCCTTCGCAGAGAATCAAAATGTTCCACGTCAGGATGTAGTGTTGAGGATTTTCATCCAATATTTGGATGGGGAGGCTAGGAAATGTTTTAAATCCTTGCCAAATTCTTCCATTAACACTTGGGAAGAAATGGAGAACTCCTTGCAGAAATGGGGTGAGAAGAGAGACCATGGGTACATATGCACTGAGTTTAATTCTTTCAAGAAGAGATTTGGTGACGATAGCTCAGGTTTTTTTAAAAGATTTAATAAGTTGTAAAATAATCTGCCCACTAAAATAAAACATCCATAGGCCGCTTCCCAAGTAGTCTTTTTTGGGGCCTTTGATTCATAATTCAGTTTTACTCTTAGAGAAAGGAAGTCTCCTAGCTTTGACCAGATCCAAATTGATGTTGTTGAAGTAGAGGAAAACTATAACTGCAGAGGGAAGTCAAGAAGTAGAACTAACTTTGGAGAGAAGAAAAATGTTAAAGAGAAGGTAGCTTCCTCAAGTGGAAGAGAATTTCAAGAATAGAGGATAGAAATATCAATAAGTTGGTAAAGAACTTATCCAACAAACTAACAAAATGGAGCTGGAGAATAAAAGCCTTCAGAGGAAAAACTTCCCAACTACCAATGAGGATTACAATCCCCAATATAGAAGGCCTCCCCTACAATTAATACAAAGGGAGAGGATAGAGAAACAATACGACATCTTGCATTGTATATAGAAGATGATATGGAGGAATTGTCACCAGAAAAAGAAATTTTCAAGGGAACTTGTACTCATGTTTTTCCGATGAGAGACAACAACTGACGACATATGAAGTGGAGGAGGAGCTTCATGCCACATTGGATGATGATGAGATTTATGCCTATTGCAAATAGTTCATTGACTTCATGTAGGATCAACTACACAAGAAGTATGATCTACGATACTCTAGAAAGAGATCGAGAGGACAAGATCATAATGAAGGTACTTCCTCCTAAGAGCCCCCTAAGTTTTTTAACAAGGAGAAGGGACTTGTAGACCCAATTATCTCAAGACATAAAGAGTCCTCTGATCCAAACAACTATTATCCTGAAGTCATTAAATAAGGTGAGTCACCTCCCCCCACTAAACTTGTTCATGAAAAAGAAAAGGATCCTATAGAAATTAATGCTCAAGAAAAAGGACATACACTCTTTAACCTCCAGAAAGAGCTTGAAAAATTCAAGATCCCAATCCCATTGTCTAAGCTCTTGAGACAACCAACTCATAAGGCCCAAGTCTCTCAGTTCTATTTCCTTCCACTTTAATCTATCCCCTTGACAATTTAAACCTACAGGAAGAAAGGCCTATGGTAGTCTTTGGACCTCATGTTGAGGATCAAGATCCTTGTAGCCCACCTTTTTATGTCACTCTCGTAGTACATGACCTCTTGCTTTACAATTGCATGTTAGACTTCAGATATTCTCATAATTTGATTCCATTATCTGTAATGGAGAAACTGGGACTAGAGATAACTAGACCCTATAAGGATCTCTATTCTTTTTACTCTAAGATGGTTAAGTGATTGGGGATGATCAAGGACATGGTGGTTAATTTGGCCAAGACCCCAGCGAAAAGTGTGGTAATGGATATTGTAGTTGCTGACATCCCAACGAGGTTTGGTATGCTTTTGTCCAAGTCTTGGGGATCTAAATTAGAGGGTCCATCAAGCTAGATTTGACTTATGCTACCATTCGTATCTTTGGTGGAGAGGAAAAAAGGCTATACAGGGAATCTAGATTCATTACAACAGTCACCAGAAATGATTTTTCAGACAATACACTTGTTATGGAACATATAAGGACATCTCTTGCTTTATGCTAGAAGAAGATGAATTCATTCTAGAAGAAACACATATACAACTTGCAGTTCAATCAGATTGACAACTCAAAGAATGTAGCAAGGTATGGAAGCTATATTTTGATGGGGAAAATTCGAAAGAAGGAAATGGGGTAACAGTATTGCTAATATCTCCAGAAGGTAACTTAATTCATATTTCCTTAGAGTTGTAGGCCACCAATAATGTGGTAGAATATGAGGCATTTCTACTAGGCCTACAAGTGGAAAATAATCTATATATTGACTGCTTGACCATATTTGGATATTATGAATTGGTAGTCAAGCAAATTAAGGACCAATGCCAAACCAATCACCCCCAACCAAGGGCTTATAGAAATTTAGTTTGGGACTTGGTCGAAAACTTCTTCTTAGCTTTTAATGTACAATTCTTGCTAAGAGAAGGGAATCGAATGGATGATTCTTTAGCTATAGCTACCAGCAACTTCAAGCCACCACAAATACCTTTGCTTTTTGTACAAAATTGAAGTCAGATATAGACTCTCAGTGCCTAACAATGTGAAACACTAGAAATTATTTTAGGATGATGAGAATATCAAACACTTCATGGAGGTCATCAGGTAATTCTGAAACTCCACAATTGATCAAGAAGAGGAACAAATAATAGAAGAATAATCAAATACATGGGAGGAAAACATCGCAGGACATAAATTTTTATAGCTGAAGGGAAATTCCATTCCAAGGGGTCTAGTTCCTTTGGAAAGGATATTCAAACCAAAGGACATGGCTTCTAAGCCTCCTCAATAGGAAGTCGAGGAACACATAGGGAACTGCAACATAGGCTCAGAGAATGAACCCCAGTTGATCAAGTTATCAACCAAGATCCCCCAACCCTACAAATAAAGGTACTTAAATCTCCTAAAAGCATATAAATATTTTTTTGCTTCATCTTAAGATGATTTGAAAACTTTTGATGTAAATATTATGTAGAATAAGATTCCTCTTAAGAATAATATGAAGTCTTATAAGAAAAAACTGAGGTAGATCAATTCACTTCTACTCCCATCAATTGAGAAGGAAGTAAATAAGTTGCTTCAAGCTAAGATCATTGTAACATTGAGGTACTCAGAATGGGCTGTTAATTTGGTTCCTGTTAGGATGAAGAATGGAGAAATTAGAGTGTGTGTATATTTTAGGAACCTGAACAAAGCTTCTTTGAAGGACAACTGCCCATTGCCCAAAATGGACAACATTTTATAGAAGGTAGTTGGCTCTGCTAGGATGTCAATGATGGATGGCTTTTCACGACATAACCAAGTGGTAGTGCACCCAGAGGATCAAAAGGAAAATGCATTCATGACTCATTGGGGGACTTTCATGTACCCAAGGATGTCATTCGGCTTAATAAACATAGGAGAAACATTCCATAGGGCACTAGACATAGGGTTTGTGGGAGAGAAAGACAAATTTGTGGTGGTTTATCTAGATGAAATCACTATTTTCTCCAAAATATATGAGGTGCACACTGAGCATCTAAAGCTTACCTTTCAAAAGTGTAGAAAGTATGCACTGTCCCTAAACCCCAAGAAATCTCAGTGCAATTTGAGTGAAGGCAAGTTGTTGGGGAACATCGTAGTGCGGGAAGGGGTAAATATCAATCCTAAGTGGGTGGAGGCTATTAGTCACATTTCCTTGCAAGAACTAAGAAGGAGGTCCAAGTCTTCTTGGGGAGGATTAATTTCTTGAGAATATTTGTACCTAACTACACAGAAATAGTGAAATACATTACAAAAATGTTCAAAAAGGAGAATGAAGTAAAGTGGAGCCCAAATTCCTGAGAATCCTTCTTTAGAATCAAAAGATATTTTGCAGAGGCTCTGGTGCTAGTCAACCTAGACTATTCAAGGCCATTTTATATCTTTTCTTTTGCCTCCCCACATACTGTAGTTTCTGTGTTATCTTAGAAAAATAAGGAAGGCCATGAGAAACCTATATATTTCTTTAACCAGGTGTTGCAGGATGCTAATATGAAGTATAATATATTGGAAAAATAGGCATATGCTCTAGTCAAATCTTTGAAGGCTTTTAGAGTCTATGTCTTACACTCGAGCATCACGGTTTATGTCCAAACAATAGCGGTAAAGGACATCCTGGTATAAGGAGACAATGATGGTAAGAGAGGTAATTTTATTGCAAAAATCCAGGAGTATGAAATGGAGGTAAAAACCACTAAGCTCATTAAACGAAAATGATTGGCAAAAATCCTATCAGAGTCAAATTTTCAGGCATTGGGGATAAATTTATTAACGAAAGAGGGTGAAGAGAGGACACAACCCATGATCAAGACTACAGTCCAAATCATTTGTATCAAATATGAAACTTCGGCTTGTATCAAAATGTCATCCACTATTTATTGTTTATGAGATTCCCAACAAAGGTGGAAAAACCCAATTACAAAGAATTGAGGGCTCAAGCCCACAAGTTCATTATATGTAACGGGCAACTGTACTACAAATACCTAGTGGGAATTCTGTTGTTGTGTTTGGTTGAGAAAGAGACACAAAGTGTGATGGATGAGTTCCATAGTGGCATTTGTGGGGGGCAATACAGATGGAAGACCATTGTGCATAAGATATTGAAAGCAAGGTTCTAATGGGCTACTCTATTTGGAGATGTTCATTCTTATGTTAGGTCTTGTCAGTATTGTCAAGTGTTTACTGAAAAGAAAAAATTGGCTCCACACCCCTTCATCGCTGTTATTGTAGAAAAACCCTTCAGACAATGGGGAAGAGTCCTCATCAGAGAAATACATCCTCCTTCTAGTGGCCAAAACAAGTGGATCCTCACTGTCACAGACTATTTCACCAAATGTGTAGAAGCAGTACCAGCCAAGAATGCAACTGACACTTTGGTTATGAAATTTCTGGAGGAGAATATCTTGGAAAGGTTTGGTTATTATGTGAAGATTGTGACTGATAACACACAAGCTTTTAATTCTACAAAGTTTATCACCTTTTTTCAGGAATATAACATCACATTTGTCCATTCCACCATCTATTATCCTCAATGAAATGGGTTGGTCAAATCTTCCAACAAAACCGTGGTGAGAATCCTGAAGATGACAATTGCAAAAAGTCAGAGGAAATGGGATTCTCAACTAAACTTTTCACTATGGGAAAATAGGGCCACTCCAACAATATCCAAAAGTAAATCCCCTTGCAAGTTAGTCTATGGAAAATCACCTATTTTTCCTATAAACATTCCTATGTCGGTTGATAGGATACTACAAGATGTTGAAGAAGAACCCAACTCCCTGAGTAGAAGGCTAAATAAATTAGTGGAGCTCCACGAGATCAGAGAAAAAGTAAGTCACAGGTTAGACAACTTACCAATAAAGAATGAAATCTTTGTTTGACAAAAAGGATAAAGAGAGACCTCTTCAACTAGGGGATATAGTCCTAAGGTGGGATGTGAGGAGAGACCGCAAAGGGAAACATGGTAAATTTGGTCCCTTATGGTTTGGACCCTTCAAGTTTACTGAGACTAAAGGAAATGATACTTTTATTATGGAGAACTTGGAGGGTGACATGCTTGAGCTACCTATAAATGGGCAATTCCTCAAGCTTTATTTCCAGCACTAAGAGGTTCAATTCTCACCCATTGTACATACCAATGAACTATTGTGAAATATCAATAATTCTTTCAATTATTTATATTTATGTTTTTATTCTTATATGCATGAATAGAATGAATCCATGCCCAATAGATAGAAGGTTGGTAGTCTACAGTTTCTTAGCACCTTGCTAGCAAGGCATTGTCTCTAGTTGGAGCCAATTTTGTCACCTTCTACAGAAAACGTTCTAGTTGTGAAAATATGGAAAAATAATAGAGATGTTTGGAGCTAGCCCCCAATACCACAAAAGCATTCAAAACTAAATCAAACCTTTTCCATTGTAAATTACTCTGAAGCATCTTTCCTACGGTATATAGAAATCTCCACACGGACCACAAAATCACAATTTAGAGCATATGAAACTTCTCCTTTCAAAGATGGAAAACAAAGGAAAAATGTTTGAGTATAAACCCCAAATTCCGTATATCAGATTTCTTTAAAAGAAATTGTAGGGGAGGTCGAAAAAGATCAGCGATCTTCGATCATCGATACCAAAAATCAGAAATTAGAGGTCTTATAGCATGGCATAATGGTGATTTGAGAACCATGCATCATGTAATAGCAAAGGTACCATCAATATTCGATCAACTATCCCAAAACTGAAGGTCCCAAACATCGAAGTATCAAGAGATCAGTGCATCACAATCGGTGATCACAAAGATGACACCTTTTCAAAGTTGTGATATCGCATGAAGTTTCGATTGCGACTAAATTTGCCAACATTTGAGCCTTTAGTTTAAAAGATTCAGGAATTCCTTGAAGAATGTAACAAAGAAATTTAGTGGAAAACCTAAGGGCACGTAGGTATTTTCTCTTTCCTCCAATTGGACACATGGCGTGACGAGAGTGGTTTCGATAAGGGCCACGTGGTGGATGATGTCATCCTGACACGACAATATACTAGACATGTGGTATGAAAATTTGGTATTTTTTATTTGTAGGGGTCCAATGGGATCATATCCAAGTGACACATGTCACCACTATGGAAGCGACATGTGGTAGTAATGTCATCATTTATTTGAGATCGACATTCAGCGATCACAAGTTTTGGAGGTTATAACCAAAGGCAGCGTTACCAAATCGCTGATTATGATATCCTGATATCGCAAGCCCTCCTTGATCTTCTTTCCAAGTGGGCCAACCCACATCACATATCGAAGATCAACATTCATAGTTTCGCAGAGGTTGTCTAGTTTAAAATTGTCGATTTGCCGAGTTCCGATATTTGGCTAAGCATGGGGTCTATAGAGGAAAATAAAAGAAAAGGGGCTGAAACATTTAACAAAGAAAAAGAGTTCCTAGACATGAGTCCAAAGGTTCTAGTGCTTGAGGGCTAAGCACCTGGGCATGGCCCCCGGTCATATGAAGAAAAAGTGCTGAGAGGGATCAAAGCAAAGGGGCTAAAGAGGATCATAATTTGTTGTTTTTTGAGGTTTTTTAGTGTTAAATGTAACAGTGCTAGAAAATTACCAATATTACATTATGGTCATTTTAAAGGGCATGTATGGCTCCGATAGGATTATACAGGAAATCTAGGAGGACGGATGAGTTGGAATCTGTGCTAAACACATTTTATGGTTATCGAGGGTGATCACTCCCAGTTCATCCAAGTCACGAATTAAAACTGTTAAGACTAAAGGTGAGAGGGAATAACCGAGAGAACATGAAGTGTGATGAAACAGAAACGTGGTTGGACCAGAGGCCCACAAAGGATGTGGCATTGAGATATTTTCACAAACCATCATTTTCAATTTCACATGTTTTTCTATTCAGTTGTTTTGTCAGTCTGATTTATTTTAACAAACATAATCTTTCTGTTGTAATAATTGGAGGCGATAAAGCCTGTGTGCCGAGACAACTAGTCATGCAAACAGTTGGATGCTCATGTGTGAGATATTTTTGTAACTAATTTCGTAGTTTTCTATCTCCTTATATAAGGAAGGAAGAAACATTTAAGAAGGGTCCAAAATTTTGGGAAAGACTACTCTTCTACGGAACATTTCCTATTTTCATAAAGGCCTCCTTGAAGCTTGTTGTATTTTGGTTTTCCTAGAAGAGATTAATACAAAGTTTATGGTGATTCCAACTAATTTAGATTGCAGTATGTTCTTCCCCCTATGACTTTCATACATGTTTTTAATTCTTCACAGATTGCATGTCATAGTAGTAGCTAGTTGTATTTCCCTTTAGATACAGATTCATTTAAATCAAAATGTTGGTGGATAAAGCCTATGTCAAGGTGGAAATCAAGTTTTTAAAAAATGCTCCATGCATCTCAGTAGTTCATAGCATCCCCTTTCTCTCGTTTCTCCCTAAGTCTTGATATATAAGATTCTTATGTCTTAATCTATATATGATGGAATCCTCCTCGGTTATCTTACCCCATTACATATGTTTCAACAACTAAATCGTTGCAAATTTGGGGCATTATTTGGCCACCTTAAAGGAAAGATTATTTCCTAAGTACTCTTGTGTATCAACTGCTTTCTATTTGGTATCTTATGAATGATTCTGAATCGAAATCGTTTGTAATTTATGTGACAAAATAAAGTGTTGGAAATATTTACTACAAATTTATCCAACACTCTTTAATATGTCTTAGGCACTAGTCTACAATCAACTGAGAGGGTGTCTCTAGAAAGATTTCCATATCCCCTGAAGCTCTTGTGCTCTAGGTGCATTAAAAGGAGACAACAAAAATGATGACACTAAAATTCACACTATCAAAATTATCACAATGGTTGACGCTTTAGAACGTTGTTTCCCATCCTTCAATCCCGTTGCCAAAGAGATTTCAATAATCACCTGCAATTTTCATATTCTCAATTATGACAATTATATTTCACCATTTCGGTATAAAAAAAGCTATGAAATAGAAATTAATAAGAAAAGAAAATAGGGATGACATGTGAAATGAACATTTGTATTCTTGCTTTCAGAAGAAGCACTCTTCGATCAAGTTTGTCCATCGAGTAGATGGAGATAATAGTGGATAGGACATTGACTGCACTAGTAATAACTGCAGAGTAAAGAGAAGCATCACTCTTGAATCCCAAGGCATGGAATAGAATGTGAGCATGTAACATAATGGCATTGATACCAGTAAATTGCTAGAAGATCGACAAAAATATGGTTATGAGAAGATGAGGTCCATTCCATCATTTCATGAGGTTTCAAAATGGATTCTTAACTTCCGCAACATTGACATTCGCCTCCCAAACTGTTTCATTAAACAAACCTCCATAGGCTGCCCAAGGAGAATGTGATCTAGATTGTGGGAGAATATGAATGGAGGACATGTGAGCGTCAAAAATGTTTAGGTAGCATGGAAAAGACGTGGAGTGATAACAAAATTAAATACTTAAAATAATTATAATATGCGATGTATATCTGTTAGCAATAGATAAGCATAATCAGAGGACATTAAATCTTCGCCATTGATGTAAAAATTCAATAAGCCTCCCTCCACCTGAGATTGAAATACAGGACATTAAAATTAAAATTAAAATTCATATATATATGTATATGTATATGTATATGTATATGTATATGTATATGTATATGTATATGTATATATATATATATATATATATATATATATATATATATATATATATATATATATATATATATATATATATATATATATATATATATATATATATATTTGTTTTGAGGAAGACATGCAATTTCAAAAAATTCTGAAATTATTCATTGTGCTTCATATCCATGATTCTCCATGCATTGCGTTTTTTCTTAAGCAATTGTGAGATACTCCATTTTATTTTGTTTGAAAAAGATTAAAACTGAGATAATGGTTGTTTGATTTGAAACACAATGTGATAATTTAAAAAAAAATTCAGAAATTATCACACTGTGTTTCAAATCCAAAAAACCATTATATGAGTTTTAATGTTTTAAATGAGATAGAATGGAGTATCTCATAGTCGCTTAAGAAAAAGGCAATGCATGGAGAATCACAGTTTCATGTACTTTACAGAGGATGGGCATAGTCAAGGTTTTCCAAAATAATTGGTTGGCCCCTGAGGAACTGTCATGAAATAATTTCTGTGGAGCGGCAGTGGGCTCCAAAGGAATTTGTGTGGATTGTATATAACATTACACACAAAATAATCTCAACCCTATCCATTTCAGCTTGACCATGCACATCTTGGACACATGAATAAGATGCTCGGCCGTTATCTAAAGCTTTTCCTTCATTATATGGAATAAGATGCCCGGCCAGAACTTTAAGCTTTCTATTAGACTGTACAATGTGTAGACATTGAAATAGATTGAAGAGATTCTCGTGATTTTGATGATGCAAATCTTGGACATGTGAATAAGATGCTTAGCCGTCATCTAAAGTTTTTCCTTCATTATATGGGATATGATGCCCGGCCGGAGCTTTAAGCTTTCCATCAGACTGTACAATGTCTAGACATTGAAATAGATTGAAGAGATTCTCGTGATTTTGACGATACATTGAAAACAATATTGTAGAAACATCACTATATTAATTTTACATGACCATTGGTAGTCCAACGATATTAAAGAAAATTCTCTGCTTCCACCATATATATATATATATATATAAAGTCGCCATCTGTGTTATCTCATATGACTTAGACATGATGCCCAACCTAAAGACAAATATCAAATCACTTTTTCTTGGAAGAATATGGAATGTGGAAATTGTAGTGGTTATGGAAAGGAATTTTAGCCGTAGAGGAAATCTTTTACTTTATTTGCCAGAGCGGGACAGCCGAGATCATGGCTGCTTCTTCGTACAGAGGTAGATAACCATGATCATGACTTGTTGCAATGTGTTCATGGTAACCAGACAACAAATGAATTTCCTAGTCTGGGGGATGAGGTTGTTGCCTTTCTTGGAAGTGATGAAAGAGGTGGTGGTAAGTGGGGCTACCTCTGGTATCTTGTATAATGAATTACACAAAGAAATAATGATAGCACGAGGCCTTGACTCATACACAACATGTCGCCTCCACAAGTATGGATGGCCTAATAGTAAATCAAAAACATCCAAATGTGTAACATCACATAATATCTCGTTTGTGAAGGGCTTGATGCTGTAAGAAAGGCGGAACTACTGCCGAACTCGGAGATATTGTCCTTGGTGAAGCCACTGGATACTATACAGCTGTGGGTGTGGTGTAGTCAGTAGGCCCAACTGCTTCATAACCTCTACTCAAATGAGGTTCTTTCAGCTTCCACTGTCAACAATGACTTATAGCGGGGTACCCTTTACCCACATCTGTGAGTGGAAAAGATGCTCTCCCTCCTTTGGATCTTTAGGCTCATTCTTCTGGATCTTGGCAGTGGCAACAGTGTCGTTGGGCTCTGCACCAATGATCTACTTCCCTTTGCCATTCCCCTTGTCAGGTTCTGACTCAAGGTTGTAACATGCATCTGATTCTGAAGCCTTCAAGTTCGCCACCATCAACTTCTTGGTCCGACACTCACTTGTGCTATGAGTGGGGCTCTTATGGAACTCACACCGCTTTCTTGTGTCCTTCTTCGACTTTGTGGTGTTGTTCTTTTCTTGCAGCTTCGACGGGTTGTCTTGGGTCACCCTGCCTTTTCTTTGTCCTTTGGTCTTCCAATTTGTAGATCCAAAGTCTCGTTTCTTCTGTTTGAACTTCTGCTCGATTTTGACAACCTATTGGTACGCCGTGGTGAGTGAGGAGATGTTTAGGAACTCCATCTCTTCCTCGATGTACCTGTGTA
The DNA here is from genome assembly GCA_000404065.3 of Pinus taeda. Classification (NCBI taxonomy): domain Eukaryota; kingdom Viridiplantae; phylum Streptophyta; class Pinopsida; order Pinales; family Pinaceae; genus Pinus; species Pinus taeda. The sequence continues at coordinate 8,691 of APFE030187477.1, read as the reverse complement.
GGCAGCCGTGGTATTTGAGTACCAAATGTAGCTCAAAATCCTTGATACCCAACTGTGAGCGAAGGGTATGAAAAATGTTTCTGAACTTTAGCACATCTTGGTCCCTTTCCTGCCGTAGCATGGTCCACTTTATGTATTTGTCCTCATAGATTTTGACAAGGTAGTACCACTCCTTAATGGCATCCTGGAATGAATTCCAAGTGGGTGCGACTGAAAATAGTGAGCCCATGCTTTCATCCTTCTGCTCGCAGTAGTTTTCCCACCAGTCCTTGACATGGGGGGTTGCTTTGAGAAGAGCGAAAACAATATTTTCCCAACTCGAAAATTCATGAATAGAAAAACACCCTTCTAATAGATTTAACCATTTATCTATGACATCGACATCTATTTGACCCTTGAAGATGGGGATTTCAAAATTAACTTGTACTTTAAAGGGTGTGGCATTTCCAAAGTAGCTATTGGAAGCCGATGCATCGCCTCTGGGTAGCAGCTGAAGGATCTAGGCAAAGTTGTCCATCATCGCGTTCCTTTGTTGCTCGAGGGCTTCTTCGAGTAAGATTTTGATAGGATCTCCTACCCCCTCGTCTTTCTTCTCATCCGCAATGGGATGCCGTTGGGATTTGTGAGGCTGGTCTGGCAAAGGTTAAACTTGGTATTATGGTCTATTGTAAGGGTTAAATGTTGCCAAAACCCTAAGTACATCATGAAACACATGAGTATTATGGTCTGTTGTAAGGGTTAAATCTTGCCAAAACCCTAAGTACATCAAGTCTCGTATTGGTGGGGGATTCCAAGATAATTATAAAGTAATTTATTATTTGACTCCACTTAATTTCTTGTTGGAGTTATTTATCAAAAGTATTAGCCATTCTAAAGAATCATTTGTAAAGGTACATTATTATCTCACTCTACATGAGAATAATTAGTAATAGGCCCTTTAGAAAATCTAGTCACTACGGAAAAATTGGTGTTATTACTATTAACAATAATTCTTACATACAATTGGTACCATAGTTAAACGTTATTGAATCTTCACATTAATATGGAATATGGAGACATACATCATGCTTTCCTCCCAGGATTCAAGGACTATCGATATTTCAGTAATCAAGCTCATTACTAAGCCAGGAATGGAGAAAGAGGCACATGGACATTTTGTTCAAGTAGAGGGCCAAAAAAATTTATTGGAAATAATGGAAAAGGAAGAAACAACATAAGGTGAGGTAGTAATAGTGAGATGACTCTCCCTATAATACAAAATCATATATATATTTTATTTTATATAAGATAATAGGTCACTTTTGCTGAGCATATATTATTAGATAATTCAGAGTAATTATTTTCCGAATGTTTCTCCCAAGATATTAGCCTTAAACATAGTGATGATATTTTTTTCATAAGAAAAATGCATAAAAATTGCCATTTTTTATGCAACTTTGATACGATCTTGTATTGCAACCATTTATTAATACAAATTCCTTAGTTTTGGTTTAAAAAATAGAGTTTAACTAACTATAAAAAACTAAGAGCTAATATTTTGAGGATCTATTGGATCTAAAGTACCAATAGATTCCCTTCTTTTTAGGACCCATTTCAAAAGTAAAGAAACTAAAGGTACATGATCTACCTAGTGAACTGTAGGAACAGGTGTTAAAGGCTATACTTCTTAGTCATAATATAATGAAGAAGATTCTCATTCAAAGAAAATATGTAATCCTTATAGAAGAAGTAGTAGAAGATATATATTAAAAAGAAAAATATATACAAACATGCTAAAGCGAGTTAATTGAATTAAGAATATCTCTAGAACACAACCTCTTAGTTTTATAGTAAAAAGAGATGAATGAATTGAAAATATTAAATATATCCCATAAATATAGATTTATTTATGTTGAATTTCATTATACTTTTCATTAGATATAGAATCCCAATCTTAATAACCAAACAGTTTAAAACTCACATGGAAAAATGGACATAGAATAATAGAAAATGCACAAATGACATATGATATACTTGGTAAAATCCTTAAGAAAAGAAGCATCCATAGAGTAGTGGATTGTGCTTAACTATTTATCTACCAACTCTATTCTCGTACAATGATGATTTAGGTCCTATATTTATATATCAAATGTTTGCATGCAAAATTCTCTTTTATTTCTAGTTCACTAAGCTGATAAATATAAGATTCTCCATTTTAATATTACTACAACTTGGGATCTATATATAATGGATAAGTGCAATGATATTTAATATTCATAGATAATTTATTTTAATGTTCATAAGTAATTAAATAATGTGCACATAACTAAACATTGAAAAGATAAAGTACAACTAAGAGTTAGGCTCTCATATTAGAAGGAGAAAATGTCTCATACAAAGAGGGAAGGTTAGTGTTGTTCCGAAATTATCTAGACACCAAACCTCTAGCTAGAATATGATACTATCCTCTTAGTTTGTGATGTCTCTAAATTTTATTGAGGGAAATCACCACATACTCTTTTTCATGGAGGTAATGGCTTGAATATTTGGAGCTTCCAGGGAAAGATGAGAATGGGAAAATAATAATGACATTTGATAAATGTATAGGAAATTTTGACAAGCACAAGTTGTTAGAAATTGGGTTCAGCGTTTTTCATGTGTTTCATGACATGGACTAACCACCTCTTGTGGATCTTAACTATGATAATTGTAGCAAAGATTAATGCCTGTGGATATTAGTCTAACAGTAATTGTGATTCCAACAAATGGTATCAGAGTGAAAACTTTCAAGTTCAAAACTCATCTAGATCATGCTAAGGAATATTGTTGAACACCAGAATAAATAATCCACATATGTTTCATGACATGGAGTAACCACCTCTTATAAGTCCTACCTCTAAAAATTATATTAGAGACTAATTCATATAGATTTTGGCATAACAATAATAATGATTCCAGCAGAAGTATGAAAAAGAAACCACGTGCGCCGTAAGAATATCTCTCCTTATGATTTTAGAGATATTATTTGAGAGAGTAATTGTTATTTTCAATTGTATTCCCAAATGAAAGGAACCCAAGTCTAAAAAAAAATGATTATCGTATTTCGAAATACTGCAAGAGAATCATATACATCGTGTGAGAGATGAAAAAGTAGTGTGAAGATCATATGGATATGGAAAAGTAGTCATAAGATCATATAGATTCTTGTGAGAGGGAAGATGGAGATTATATAATAAGTATGACTATGAAGGATCTAGGTTAGTGAAAGAGATAAATAATAATAAATTGACATCAAGAAATGGTTGAAAAAACCAAATGAAAATGAATATCTATTTACGTAATGGAGGACATATATAGTTCATTCGTTATGTAACCACCTTTAATAGTCTACATAACTAAATATATGTTACTTAAGAAAATTAGTATATCCCAAGATAAAAATTAAGTGGATTTGTACTCACGATTAGGAGTCAATTTTTTAACCATCTCACCCTTATTCATAATTCAATGTAAGTGTACCAACTAAGAAACAAAATTTAGTGCAAGTACCGGAAAAATATTTAAGTTCTCAATTTGATACTTTTGGTTGAAAACATCACGAATCTTATGAATATTTTTCTAAAATATTCACCAAAAGATGATGTTGAATACTAAATCTAGAAAAAATATTGTACTGCATAGTTTAATAGTGGGTGATGTTATAATTTCATTAATGAGTTTAAACATTTAAATGTTAGCTCAATATAGGATATATGTTGTAGTGCCTATAAAATAAAACATTAAATTAAAAATAATAATAATAAAACATAACTTGGCTCAATTATAAAATAAAAAATAATAAATGATTCAATTCAATTGTTATACTGTAATTTTTTTTATTAATAAAATTACAAATAAATTTTCTGGTTAAAAATCATAATATTCATATCAGATTAAAATATTTTTAAATGATTTTGAATCATGTTAGTGACCATGATATGTATTTGAGAATTATATTAATAACATATGTAGTTCACATTTAATTAACAAACATATACAAAAGATAGAAATATTCTAAAGAATAAAATGTGAATATATATATATATATATATAATCCATCGAAGTAAGCATATAAATTAATGCTTAGTTTTTTTTTCTTCTAAGTTATCTATCTATCTATTTATATATCATCAATGCTATGCATATCGCATTGGAAAGGTAAATTGAAAAAATTGTAAAACATATCTAAGATAAAAATAAAAAATGAAAAAAAATATAAACATATCTTTGTATGTACATATCAATTATGAAGGTTTTAATAAAATAAAAAATAAGAATAGTTCTAAGTATAGAGATGTGGGCCCCCGATAGGGTTGGAGGCACAAGGTTATATCAGGGAAGGGGGTCGCGACCTTGTCCCTCTCTCGTAAATCACATCATGATATATGTGTCATTCGAGCAACATGCAAATGACTATGAAAGGAAGCTTCTAGATATTGGGCATTAGTTTTATGTGTGGGTTGGTAAGGTTGATCCCAGTGTTTGCAAGTTTGGTTATGGGTGTTAGCGAGGGTGGTGAAGAATTGAAATTGAATGCACAGGCCATCAACATGTGGCAACTCCTCAGATATTGTTTTCTACGATGGTGAACTCCGAATGAAACCAGGGATTCATTCATGGTATTTCTCGAGGACATAAGTGTCAAGTTTGGGACCATACAAAGGTAGATAGCTAGGGTTGGCTTGGATGCTAGGAAGGCTAAGTATTGGTGAGGTGAAAATTGGATTGAAAGGATGGTGGGGAGATTTTGAGAAGGATTTTTGCAATGGTTACCTTGGTAATCTCGCACAAACCCTTAAGTGGGCTATCTTATGCTTTTAATTTTTCAAGACAAAGGTATTTATTTTCAAGGAATGTTTGTATCTTAATGTTTTCATTTCTTGTTGATGAAATCCTTGGATTTCAAGGTTGTAAGTCCAATTAGCATCATAACTATGGGTCTAAAGCTTGCACATGGATTCTATGGTCTGAAATCTATTTCTAGGTGACTTTTCTGAACTTCAAGACCTTCATGCTGAAGGTGGGGATAGAGGTACGTGGTATAGTGGGTGTGGATAGCCCAAATTTTCAAATTATTGCACTATTATCTATGTGCATATGGTTTGAGCCTGAAATATAATCCCATGGCTATCAAAGGTAGGTTCACTCTTGAGTCTCGATGAATTGGGTATTTTGACCCCTGTGCTAAGTTTCTAAAGGGACTTTTCCACCCTATGTTTGGAGGTGGTTGGTGTTGTCATATGTGAGTCTAGCAAATGTGGCGAGAAACAAGGTGATTGGGGGGTGGAGGATATTGCCTTTTTGTGGAGGTATTTTGGTAGCTAAGGGAGGCTATTCTCGGTGATAGTCACTTCAGTTATGGGAGGATTTTATTTGCCCTTGTGAGAGCAACATTTAAAGGACTGGGGTTGGGTGGAGTTTCATGAGTCTCTTGTGTTGTTGGAGTTGGGGTGGTGGCCTCAACAGGCAGTTGATTGTTCGATAATACATATGAAACGAGACATAGAGAGGAGAGGAGTTGGACTAAGGGGGTATAGGGTAGTGCATAGAGGGGAGGACACATAGTTGGGGGAGGATAAAAGCGATGAAGTAGAGATACGGGAGGAGGTGGCCCATAATATTTCTCTCTCCTAGCTGAGTTCATCTTTTGCCACACTTTGACGCCTTAGAAAATTAGTTGTGATACATCAATATTCTGATGAAGCACCTGGGACAAGACATATGATGATTGAAATTCAGTCATCAGTTTTATGAATGACCTGCAACATAACCAATGACACATGGAAGATTGGTTGGCCTCCCCCAAGGATCCGGATCACTAGAGGATAATGTCTAAGAAAATGTAGCATATGGAGGGGAGGTTGGATCATATGGAATTTTACATCCATGGTGATCCCAAACCTACAGATACACTTAGTAATAGACCGAACACTCCAACTCCGGTAATTTTTATGTTCCCTAATATATGTGGGTTGTATCTTCATATTAGGGGTATTTTGGGCCTTTTGGTCTTTTCATTTTTGGGTTCTTGGTTGTATATGGAATTTTGTAATTAGTTTTTGTACCCACCAAGTATATAGACTCCTAATTGACCAAGTGTATATATATATACACACACACACACACACACACACACACACACATTGAGCAACACCACTGCTTGGCTCAAAATATGGGAGTAATTAGCACATTGGCAGTATGAGCCATAAGGATTTTTACTATGGAACACTTGGAATAAAAAATTGACTATCCTAGAAAGATCAATGTATAATCAATGAATATTTTTAACATCAAATTGACGAGATATGAGATATTTTGGAAACCACTAAGTGGCAAGAAATGGAATGAAGTACAAATAATGGTGACCCTAGAATTACTCTTCCTTACATCTGCGACATTACTGATAAGATTTCCAAAAATATAGAGGAATTAGAACATAAGAGTATTATTCCGTCCCCCAAAAATACTAAGAAATATGGTGGCCTTGACAAAGTACCCAATTGATCCAAAAATTCATAAAGAACTACAAGCGATTCCAAGTTCCAAGTTCGTAAGGGAAAGTTTACATGGAACAAACATGTCACACATTAAAGTTTAAGTTAAAAAGGTTGTTATTAATATGCTCTTTGAAAGGATAAAAAACACTAAGTGATAAGAAAAGAGAATGAAATACAAACAATTATGATGTTAAAACTACTCTTCCTTACGTAGGAAGATTTAGTGATAATATTTACCTAAATATGGAGGAAGAGGAACGTAAGTATCATTCGCTCCACCAAAATTGTTGAGAAATATGTAGCCCTCGATAAAAGACCCCATTGATCCAAAACTTCATAAAAAGGCAATGTGATCCCATGTTCACCAGGGAAAATTGACATTGGAGAAACATGTCACTTACTAAAATCTAGGTTAAAAGGTAACATTATTAATATGTTTCTAGAGAGAATTAAAAGTTGTGTCCAAACACCATTTTTCCCCTTTTTCAAAACTATATTGAGTGTGAGATATTGTCATGGTCATTGTGTGAGGTAGGGATTGTGTGAGGCATATGAAAAGTAGATTCTAGATCACTTTTGATATAGTTTATATCAGGCTTAATTGATTTACACCCTCAATTTTTCCATATAAAATTTGATGGAAAATACACCCTACACAAACAAACTCATTTTCACTTCATAGGTACCAAAAAAAATGTTAACAAAGGTTACATACTACCAAAAAAAAAACTATTTAACCAAATATTGAAAATCGAAAATTGTAATAAAACCAAAATTGAAATAATGTTTCAGATTGGAAAGAATCTTGGTAATATGTGGTTTAACATCTTAACTATGAAAAATGTTCCTTTTTGTTTTCTTCGACTCTTTATTTAAAACTGAATCTCCTTTTAATTTTTATTGAAGATTCTGCCGGCTAACAAGTTATATTACTAGGGTCTTTCCTTCTTTTTCTTTTATATCTCTTCAAAATTTGGAAACTTTGATTCTCCATAAAATGAACCTAATCTAAAGTTCAAAACATGAGGATTTACCGATTTTTGTTTTTCTTGTAAACGTTTGGTTGTTCATTACTTCGAAAAAACATTACATGATGGATAACAATGTTGCCGGTAAACCAAACCAGTAACACAATTCCTAAGACCTTGAGATTACATTGATTGTTCTTGACCATAGCATCTGAAATAGCAAAAATATTTTGCAAACTAGCAAAGGAAGAGAGGATTCCAGCCATTGCCTTCCAAACCAAAATAGAATAAGCTCCAAAGAAATAAGGACTTAATGAGGAGCATATTTATATACATACAACATATTTAAGACCATCATGGGAGTATGTAGTCGGCCGAAACTTAAACAAATACGAAGCCAAGCCGTTCCTCGAAGGGACAGGATACCTGGCGCCACATTGGAGGATGTGTAGCTTGGATGGCCGTGAATTGTGTGGCCACATTCGTTGAAAGCAATCTCGCGTACTAAGCAGGACCTACCCACCAGCAACAGGATTGGAACTCCCGTCCTTGAGAGGCGCCATGAACTACCATTCTTTCCACTGAATTGCTAAGAAACATCGTGCGCGAGGACGAGAGAAATATTCTGATTTGGCTTACAATACCTGCTGGCATTTGAGACAATGGACACATGACTTCCATGGAGCCTGGACGAGAGACGAGTTGAAAAGAATAGACGGACAGGCCGACTCGGTCCCCAAGGTATGCAAGAGAGAGCACTCAATAGAAGGGAGTCCAGTGAATAGTGAAACGCCACCCCAAATCTCCATGTCTGAGACATCCACATTGCACAACACTCCTACTATCAGTCCTGCTAACGAATGCATTGTGACAGAGATGACGACCAGCATTGATACTAAAATTCTTCATAACTGAATGCTCAGCAAAGATGGTGAAACATCCCTGATTTAACACCGACATATTGAGATGAGGCTACCTCTTTTGTTGCCACAGAGTGATCAGCGTGTTCATGCTCGTGGGAGGCCATTTCAAATAATAAGTCGCCTCCATCATGAGGTAATTAACCTAGTTGTCACGCCCAACTGCATTCGATGCTGTCCTGCAGCAGATGTACTACCAAGGGAAATGGAAAGGTAGATGGCTTGCCCATCCATAATGTTCTATGATAACCATGCTTCACTTTAGATTAACACCGGCAGTGCCGGAAA
>APFE030187476.1:0-17139 GCA_000404065.3 Pinus taeda | reverse complement strand
ATTTTCCAAAGAGACAATACTAACAAATTTCTTTTTCAAAATGAAGTGAAAATAAGGATGACACTTTGCGATTTTGAAATGAAGATTGTTTTGAACACTTGAAATACTACTAATTCAAATCACAGACAAGAGTAACAGTACAATCGACTATCAAGAACAATGGGATTCTCTTCTATGACTGAAAACGACATGTGCGACACTTTCAGATCAAGGAACGACAATCTGATTACGCTACTTCTTTGTAAAAGAGAACTGAAAATGGCGCACAATACATAAAAACACTTACAGTTCTTTGCACAATGGAGGTGGAATGATGGAAGAGAAGAGGGTTTCCACAGAGATATAATGACCACAAACAGCAAAACTCCTGAATAGAATTGAAAAGAGTGGAGAAAAACCAAAGTCTGAAGGTAAAATTAACCTTCCCTGACCATTGCACCTGTCACACAGGGAATCCAGTATGCAGCGCACCTACTGCACAGGGGAAGTGCAATGCATACAGACTGCCTTGAAGGGAGGGTGAGATGGTGCCAATGCGAGACTTTATCCAGTATTTGATCACAATTTGCAGTTCAGTTTAGGGATTTAGGCCGAGTAAGTGATGTTCAGTAAATATAAATCACAGGGGTTGATCTAAGGAGGTTACTAGAGCCACCACTTAGGGAAATTAGAGTGTTTGTAGATCGATTGTTCAATTTATAAACAAAACCTAGAGATAGACTGAAGCAACATTGATCTACTTTGCACTTGCATAGCAAATGCAGTTCGAAGGCTTGTTGGCTTGACTTCAGGCTCCGTTTGTAAGTTTATAATTCAAACAAAAATAGACTAACAAACAATATATTCGATCCCCAGTGGAGTGGCCATTTTGTTACTGGGAATAGTGTCTACTTAGAGCTACTATTCCCACTAAGACTGGTAGCTATCTTAGAAACAAACAAGTTAAAACTACTTTCGTTTTCCTTTATGAAAAATAGACAAGAGGACGCGGAACAGAGCACACCAACCTTTGTCTTCGCTTTGTTCCTAGCTCGATTCCTCGCTCTTTCTAGATGATCTTTGCCGCTCCTTCTTTGTCTACACAGCTTCAGAGCAGCACCTGTGGAATCAACACGCAGCATAATTACTATCGAAGAACAAAGATCTATATTCATAAACAACACAGGACCCAGATATACTATTAACCACACAAATGGCATATTACAATCAAACATACACGAATGTGCGAGGAAAAAACTTGAATAACTTTACTTAATATCAAGAATAACAAGAGGATTACAACCCAATTGTTCTGACCTAGCATCATCCCTCCAGCTAGCAAAAGGCCCTTCCTTGCACCATCAAGTAAACTTAGATCACCCAACACTATGATGTTGACACCAGAAAAACCAACAACCACTTCTCTACAAATACAACGATTCTAGCCTCTGGATCTCTATGATGAGGAATCCATATAAAATGAGTACTAGGGGGTGAGTCAGGCTTCTAGGATTTTATTAGTGTCCTCTCTCTAATAGTTCTTGATTCCACTTGGATATTGATGATCTCTTACTCATCCCTGGTCGAAATCAGAGAGGCAAGTGTCAGAGGGGAAGTTTTTGGAAGATTCTATGATCTTCCACCTTGCATACTGTCTCTACCATTTGTCTATTCTCGCCCATCGCACCCTTTACACTGGGAAGGTGATATGCATCGCACCCTCTGCACTGGGCATTCAATATGGTCCAGTTTTGACCATTTCTGAGCAGTTGTTTGTGGAGAACTTCTGGGAGATGATGTAATCAGCTAACCTTGTTCCTTTAGGTAGTGAAGCAAAACTTTTAGGGACTTAGGAGCCCTCAGTTTATGGAAATTTATGATTGGGGTTGCAGTGCCCAAAAATGTCTATAACAATCTACTACACCCAAATCAGTTAGTAGATATTTCCTTTGAGATGGACATGACTGGAGCACCTCCACCATCGACATGGCAGCAGGTGATTGTGCCAAGTTGTCTACTATATTGTATGTATGGGAAGCTCGGTTAGAATTTACGTTATGGTGTAATGGGCCCTTTGGGATCTTAGTAATTGCTTCAACATTGAGTTGAGGGACTTGTAGAAAACCATTTGGTGTTGTAAGAGGCTTAGTAGATTCCTTGGTTTTAGACTCGGTGGCGGACGAATTCGATGGCTTGTCATATTGATGCAACTGATTTTGCAAGTTGATATCAGAGGTATTGACCTTGTCAGAATTCATCATGAGAATTTGGTAGTCACCAGGACCAGAAGCTTGGGGAAGGTGGGCTACTTGACCTTGCTAAGGTTGAGCAGCAAAAAATCCTTGCTGAGGGAAAGGATTTGTGAGCATGACCGGTTAATATGGCACAGGATTCTAAGGCAGTTGTTGCATTGACAGTTGACCTCTAGAAGTTGCTTGGGCTTCCCACATTTGGTGCATCTGGGGTAAGAGGGAAAACTCATGAGTATAATGGCCATGTACACCACAACATGCACAAGGCTTGTTCGTACGAATAACCTTGTTCTTCTTGGGCTGGTCGCCCTGTTGCTGGTTCTTGGTGTTAGGCTGGTTCCAGGGAAAATTTTAAGGATGGAAATTTATTTTAAACTTTAGAAACCTTGGCGAATCTAACCAGACCATAATATGTAATATGTAAAATGTTTGGCAATATTTTTGTAGAAATATTCAAATTTCTAATACTTTTATGTAGTCTCTATATAAAATTTTGTCGATTTTTAAGGTAAAACAATTTTATACTATAAAATTTGGGTGAATATTTTTTATAAAAGATGGAAATTAGTAAATATTTGTTTTGGAAAAAGCATGGAAAATTAGCCCACTTGCAAATATTAGCCCCTAAAATTTTCCCCGACTGGTTTCCCTGTGGTACATTAGGTTGATTACCTTGGTTACCTTGGTTACCCTTGCTACCTTTCCCCTTATTCTTTTTCTTTGAATTTTGGGGATTGGTCACACTCTGCTGTGAAAACACTTGAGCTTGAAGGGGCGGTAGCTGCTGGGGCGGTGGCTGCTGGGGCTGAGGATGCATGGGAGGTTGCAGTGCTAATGCTTAAGGAGCTGGAGTGTTCGATGGTGCATAGGTATAAGATGGTGGAGGAGCAATGGTTTGGTAGATAGGTTGAGCACTAGCTTTCCCTAACATTTGATGATGTGGTTGGGTGAATGCATAAGAGGTGCTTTGTCTTAAATATAGGTTGCTGGCAGGAGGGGCATCAGTGTTGGAGGAACTGGTGCCCCCTTGCGGATATCCATAACTCTACTAAATATATGGTGAAGGATGTTAAATATCTCCAACGATACTGTCGACGGCGTAAGATTCCCCTGGTGCATTAGCACCACTAGGATGGGGATGATATGGTATAATGGTATAGACATAATCAGATTGAGCTTAAATAAAGTCATGTCTCAGAGTAGTCTAGAGAGCCACTTCCTCTGTCTGAGGAAAGTGAGACATGACATCTTTGGCAATATGTGCTAAAATAGTTCTAAGAAACCAATCGAGGTAGACACAGTCTTCGAAGGGTGGATCATAGCACATGCTCCTCCTTATACACCATTCCTAAACATGATCAAAAAGATGGGTGGCAGAGAGCTGACGAAATGCGATCAGGAGCTCTGTAACAATGTTGTATCAGAGAGGTAACTGAGAATATGAAAGGAATGCTTTAGAAAGCGTCGCAAAAATGGAATGAGAGGCAGTACTGGGCTAATCGACATACCACTTCGCAACATCTCTAGTGAGCCTGCGTTGGAACAACCAAATATAAATGGAATCATCAATGATGGAGTTGGATGAACACCACATATGGAAGGAGCAGATGTGATTGATGGGGTCCTATCTAGAATTACCCTCAAACTTGGGAATGCTGGAGGGGAGTTTGGTCAGCATAAATGGTCAACCAGCATCATGGTGTATAGGTTCATTAATCAACTAGCTAAAATTCAGGAGGCTTAACCCAGCCATGAAAGGTAGCATGGGAGCTACCCAAATGGTTCCTGAGATGGTTCCACTAAATGTGATGACCGAGGTAGAACCAGAGCCAACACAAGGTTGGTTTCCTGTAAAAGTGGAGTTAGCATGGGGACTCGGGAGACTATGAAATCGAACCCTGCGAAGAGGAGTAATATGCCCAAGCGAGAACAGAGGCTAAAGGCCTAAGATTCTCTACAACAAATGCCTTAGTGGAGCAATGGCTGGAAGACACAAGTGACACTAAAATAGTGAAGGGAGATTAACAAGATGTTTTTATCTCTGTGTGGGGAGATAGATTAATTAAGTTAAGTCTTGGCTTTGCAGAGTAAACCAAGTTCCCTTCGCTTAAGGTGTGCTTGTGTGTGTAAGTGTGCTTATTAATTAACCCAAGATTGTGTTTGAAAAAAGAAAAAGATTGCTGAAATAAATTGAAATTAAAAACAGAAAATCAACTTTCTAAACCCCACGCAAAACTAGGTTTGCAAACACTATGTTTTTTGGTGGCGAAATCAACTAAAACCACACAAAAAAGGAAAATAAATCTAAGCTTCAATGTGACTGGGATCAAATGACAAGATGCTGCTGGGAAGTGGTGCGATAACAACAAAAAACCAGGGAGGAAAATCGTTGTAAAAAGATATGGATATGGGTGTGAAACCTAGGGAAACCAATGGGACCTTAAGGCAAATGAACAAATAAGGTTTAAGATGAAACTTTGGATGGAAACAAAATATCTTTGAAGATCTGAAACATGAGGTACAGATTTTGAAAATATGGTTGAAAGCTCTGCAAAAACTCAGACTTCTTACTCAGCTAAACTCCTCCTGTAAAGGTGGAAGCGTACTAGAATCCCTAAAGGGGCTAAATTCCACTTTGACGAGCAAACATAGTATATCAAGGCCTAAGTGAGGTAAGATAGTGGTCAACCAACCCAGTCAACAACAATTCTTGGAAAAACCCAGAAACATATTAGAAAAAATCCCCAAAACCCTAAAACTCGCAGGTACTAACCTATTTAGGGGGAGATCACATTTTTGGGCTAGAAAGTGTGCTTTGGACCTCTAGATTGCACTTTTGGGGCAGAAAAGTGTGATTTATGCTCCTTGATTCTTGGTCAACAAGTCTTGGAAAAAATTTCCTTCTCTGTCGCAACTAGTTCCTGTGACCTACGGAACTGACCAGAAAACTTGCGGAAGTTAGAAATTTGACTGATCTAGGGTTATAATTCTAGTAAACAACATTAAGAGACAAAAAAAGAAAAACATGAAGCTGAAAACTAAAGGTAACCCTGGTTTTCGGATCTATATTAAAAACGTAGTGGAGTCGCCAATTTGTTATGTAGAATTCTTCTTGAATGTGTACGAAAAAAAGCTACTTTAGGTTGTGGATGAAAAACAGCCCTAACAATAAAAATGGTTGCTACACATTGTAGATCTGTAACAAATGATGGAAAGAAAACCTGCCAAAGCCCTGATCTATGTCACAGTCATACTTAAACAACAAAATGGAATAGCAAAATAAGCGCAAATAACTCCAATAATCCAATGAAAACCAAATATATAAAGAATATATTTTATTAAACAACACCTATGAAGGGAACAAATAATGTTACCAGTCCCCCTCTATGGGATGGGTTTTTGGCTATCCTCAAATGTCTTCAGCGTTTGTAGAGTCTCTCTCCTCTATAATGTATAAAACCCAACAAACAAAATGTTTGAGCTTAATGAGAACTCAAATGAAAAAGAAAATAGTGTGCGACAATGATAATAATTAGAGTTACAACAGTGAATGCAACAATGAAAATAATTAAAAGTGAAGAATGAATGGAAAACCCTTCTATTTATAACAAAATATTAGGTTATCCTCGAATATTGAGCAATAGTAAAATATTATTAACCCCATTCTAGAATTAACTATTTCGAATATTTTATTATATTTGGTTTGGAGGGAAAATTATTTAAACTTTTATTTAGAAATAATAAATAAATAAATGATTTATTTATCATCTCAAGAAGTATGGTTAAGGAATAATAAACAAATAATGATTTATTTAATTATTCCTAAGGGATTTGGTCAAATGTGACAAGGAATATTAATTGAACAATGGTTTAATTAATTATTCCTAGAAGATAATTAAATAAATAGTGATTTATTTAGTTATTCTTTATGGGTTTAATTATAAATGACTTAACCAATATGGTTTATTAAGTAATTTCTCACAGTGAAAGCAATTTTACTATGGTAAAATTAGCCCTACATGGTGTACTTCGATCCATCTAGTAAATTATGGCTAGATGATCAATTTTTTGTGTTAACATAACTTTTTTTAATTTTATAGGAGAATTTGCAACATGTCATGTTCTTGGTTTTGGTTTTGAATTATTGAAATTTTCTCTTTCTCATGCCAAGAAATAGAGGGAATTCAATTGTACAAGGATTGTTTTAATAGTCACACATGAACATATAATCACTAATTCCTTTTGTTGAGTTGCTAGGTCTGATGCTGAGCTATCTCACCAAAATTTCCTACAACTTACATTGGGCCTCGTTCCCCAAGAGATCATGCTAATTAGGTGGGATATGCCATAGTAACATTGAAACCTTAATGTACAACTTATCAAGGCATCGACCTCATTAATGAACTAATGATAACATTGCCACATTTTGATGGATATGTTGAATTGACTAAACACAATGTCATTTTCTTAAGCATTGTAATTGGGATTGGGGCTTTGCTGGCATATTTTGTTGCACAAACCATGCTATAAGGTGGATAAGTAAGAAGTTTAGTGTTTGAGATTAATTTTTTTTTTTTTTTTTTTTATATTTCAAATTACCTGTTAAAATTCCAATATGGATTTGTATTGCGACAACTAGTATTATTTCTCCTAGATGTTAATTAATTTAACAATTTCTCTGTTATGACAAATATCAAAATAAAAACACTGCAACCTTCATAAATAATATACTGCAAAAAAATAATGTGATGGAAACTGAGAAATGCTAACACACACACATAAAATATGAGACAATTATTTTTGGATAAATGTCCCCAGAAAAACATAACTTGGGAAAATTGGTATAGTGGTGAGGGTTTTTATTATTATGAAGCAGTGAAAATATAAGTACTATATGGATACCTAAAACTATAAATCCATAACAAGAAATTCTGGGAAAAATTATTGAAGGGAATCTACCCTTCCTCTCCCAGCGATTCTGACAAAATGTGCCTTCAGAAGCTCGTCCCTCTGACCCTCTCCGTCACCCTCTACGCTTGTTTGCACAGTTTTCTTGACATCGAGCCTCCAACCACTCTTTGATGAAGTCATTTTGCCTTCAGATGTTGATAAAATCATCTCACTGGCCTTTTGGAACTTCTTTGCGTCCTCTCAAACTGAGAATGATTTTCTCTCTAGGAAATCAAACTTCCCTCTTTGAATCTATTGCACTGTCTCACTCTGATAGCTCAACCCTCTTGTTCTTACCTCTTTAGATCTGGAAAACTTCCTCTAGATCATTGTGGATGCCCCTCACTCACTGCTTCGATATCTATCTCTCTTCGACAACTAATTTTTGCTACTCAGTAAATCAATCAATCAAGAAATTGAACTAACCAAGTGTATTCTCCATCACTAGATTGAACTCCTCTTATAGTCCTCTGTTGGAGCACCAACGACCAAGATTAAAACTTGATCGATGACTAGGATCATCTCTCGATCGATCTGTGTGATTTTCTAGATGATTATCACCTTGACTTAATTAATAATAATTAATTAACCATATTCCCTATGTTTAGACTTAGGAAATATTTAAAAATTGGTTAATAATCTAATTAAGTCATTTCTTGGCGGAATTTCCATAATGATTTTTGGGTTTTGGAGAGATCATGTATTCTAGCCTCTCCACTGAATTTTGTGGCTAGAACACATTTGATGATACAAAAATAACATTCTCTCTTAGCGAGGAATGTGTTCTAGTGCTGGACACCTTGACACAACACTCTGACTTTGTATCATCTCATGTCACACTGATGATCTGTCTAGTTGTTGATGCTCACCAACTACTACATAAATCTGATGTTGCATTTGTGTTGCTAATGACACTGCCATATTGTTGCCAACACTACATCTGCACTGGAACACCCTCTCTTTTGTTGTTGTTGCAACTGCAACATTTGTAATTGAAAATCATCCAAAACACTGAATCAATTGTGATTAATATGATGCATCTTTCTCCCTAGTCTCTAACTATTACTAGCATCTACACTGTTGCTGAAGAATCTACATTGCTTCTAACTCTACATTGTACCAACTGCACTACTTCCAACTGTGCACTATGCTCCCCAGCATCTGTCTATTACTAGTCTTGCAGTTGTCTCTTGGGCATCTGAATGCATCAACTGTCACTAATCCATCCTGCTACTAAATATTGTGGGCCCCCATAGCAGGGTAATGATCCATGAGGTGGATTCCTCAAGGATCTTTCCCAACTGTAGCATTATAGGGCTACAACACCAAGTCACCTCACCTCACTCTTGGTGGTATATTGGCAAACATGGCGAAGTCTTCCCCCAGCTTGGAGGAAAGCCTATCGATCTCTGCTAAACCTGCCTGCTTGTCCTATTTATCCTCCTTGTCCTTCTTCATTAGATGACACTGGGTAATGTAGTGACCAAGCTCACCACATCTGAAGCATTCATAATTTAACATTTTCTTCTTCTTCTTCCTCTGCTCCTAGTGAGCACCTGTATCACAGTAAGAATGCTGCAACTCCTGGGGCTTCCTACTTTACTTTTATCAACCCGGTAGTTCGTAACAAACTTGGAAGCTATGGTGTTGCATGCACAAGTACTAGCTCTTACTGCAGGCTGTCACTTAGTTAGCTAGCGCAAGATCACTAGGAACTTAAGCTAACTTCTATGAATTCTCAGAAGAAGCTTTTAGCTGTGATGAAAGAAATCTAACTCTAAAGAGGCTATTCTACTTGTAGAAAGAGAAAGAAGACTGTAGTGTACATCAAACCCTAACAAACCCTAATTCTTCCAACTAACCCTACTTTTGCATAAAAATAGAGGAAAACTAATGAAATGAGTGAAATTGACTACTGAGAAAGTAAAATACATCTATTCAAGCTACTTCTGGAAGGAAATGAGGAAAAAACATCTTTTTGGGTTTTTGAGTGTTTTATGTGAAATTGTTATGCTTGTAATTTATTTGTTTGTGGTTGTGGTAGAGATTTGGTGGTGATGGAAGGTGGCCTTGGGGTTTGCAAAGGTGTAGAAAGGTGTGGGGGAGTCCTAAGAAGCCTCTGGTAACCCTCTAGAGACTTCCTTTGCAATCGAACTTCAAAGAGTCATTTTCAATAAATTATATGGGAGGATGTAGGGGATCTATAGGAGGATCTACAGGAGGATGCCGAGAGCTGTTTTTAAAGGTTTTAAGGTGGAAAAATGGTGGGAAAGGGTAGCTAAAGATTAGAGGGAGGTTTCAAGGTGTCTAAAGCTCATCAAGGAGGATTAGGAAAGAAAATTATGATTGGATTCATTCAAAGGACGAGAAGAAATCGTATGAGAGAAATGCAGAAATTAGGACAGATTCATGAAGGGTTGTGAATGACTTGTGAAACCTATGAGAAAAGAGATGATGATGGCTTATTTATTGAGTCATAATGAGTAGAGATGTACTATAAGAGAGTTGTAAATCAAAACAATGAATCTGAGCAAGAAAATAACTAGCTATACCAAAAGAACAGAACTATCTCTTATGTTAACCTAGATTCTGACCTAGAAGAACAAAATGTTGAATAGTGCTATATGAACTGGAAAGCATGGAAAGAGATTTATTGCAAAAAAAAAAATGAACATGGCAAAATGGATCTGAAGCATAACATTAACTTTTAAATTAAACTACAACACTTAGAAATTGCATGGAGGAAGCAAAACCGTGTTTTTCAGTGGCAGCAAAAGTGCCTTGACCTCAACTCATGGCCCCAGAGGGAGGAAAGGAGATCAAGGATTTTTTGATGGCATTTTTGGATCTTTTCTTATCTCTATTTAACCTTCTTTAGCAACTGAAATGGAAACAACTATGTAAACCAACAAAATATACCTATTCTAACCAAGGGAAAATGAATCTATCTAGCAGAAATTAATTCATGAACTCAAGCAAAAACATATAAGTACATAGCAAGAGGTGCTGGGTAGCTTGGGTTGGGCCCTAACCCAAGAGCTTCAGCCCTCTGAAAGGACTCAATGTTTGCTTAGAAAATATTTCATCTCCATTATCAAAATAATAGTCACAAAACATAAAACTGTCCACAAAAAGTAAGCTCGAAATGAGCTAAGCAAGAGTTGCAATAAAAGTGAGAAAATTTGACTAACATCCAACTAAAATACTGAGAACCTAAGCCCTCCTATTTATACAACTGGAGCCTCCAACAACTCTCCTAAAATCAAGGAGGCTTCGCTCCCAAGACTAGAGATAGACAACATTTCTTCTTCACTTGCTCGACTGCCCCTTTGATGCATCAATGTGGCTGCTTGTGCTCTGAGCTTTTTGAAGGAGGATTCAAGGTAGGGGGTCATAAATGAGGGGGACACCCTCCTACAAATCCTCTCCCTTGTTTTCCTCGAATATTGGCCACCAAATGCTTATTAAATGATTTTGTCTCAAAATTGACCAAAAATCTGCATAAAGCACACATTATACTTTTTGGCATAATGACTAACCCAATTCACTCTATTAGCATAAATGTAATAAGAAACATGCAATAAACTAATGAGAATAATGGATTAAGTTAAGTTAGAAGGCCAAATGAGCCCATATAACTACCCATTTCTGCGGCTCATCATCACCCCCTACTAAATGGGTTGCTCATCCTCTAAGAAACTAGTCTATCTCCTCATCTTTGATGGCCCTGATGGCCTCCCTGACATCCCAGGATTCTGTTGTGAGATCCTCTTCCCTATCATGGAATCCAGCCTTCCTGTCCACCTCTTCCCACTGTTGCCTTTCTTCTTCCTCTTTTGTGCCCTCTAGTAGTCCTAGCAACAGTGGGGGACTCAACTTGAGGCCAATCCAATTGGTCTTCAAACTTTGCATAGAGTGCTTATACAGTGGCACTCTCCTCAAGGCTTCTCTCATCCTATTTCAGGAGTGATATTCCCTGATCTGTAGGTTGTGTGGCAATTTCTTCCACCTTCTCATGCAGGCATGAATGCAGTCATCTCTAAGCAGTCTCTCCATGTCCTCAAAATGTGCAATAGCCTAGGCCTACTCATTAATGTGCTTAGGGGCACCTTGAGGATCATCTGCAAGTTACTGGTGTGTGCTAAGGAGAGCCATAGGGTCTTGTAGCTCTACCCCAATAATTAGAGGCTCATTTTGTTCTTTTGCCATCAATTTCTTGATTTCTATGGCCCTTTTCTCCTCATGTCTCATCCATGATGCCATGGCCATCAACTACAAATCCCCCAACCTAGCATTGGGGTCCCATAGGTTCATATCATCGAGGACCAAGTTATGCAAGTAAAACTCTACTAGCTTTGCCTTGTCTTCTGTTTAACTATGGTCACATAGATCCAGGAATTGTCCATAATCCTAAAAAGGTATGGTGCGTCTCTGGGCTAGAGTCTTGATTTGGATCTGTAGCCACTAATCTTTGAGGGATACTCCATTTAATTTGGTTGGTTGCCTGCACTATAGTGCCTCCATGGCCCAGTTGGCCATGCATGCTAACTGGGTTTCCATTTCTTGGAGTTGTTTCCTCAACATTTCAGTCTCTACCTGGGTTTCCCTTTCTTGCAGTTGTTTTCTAAACATTTCATTCTCTACTTCCAAGTGATATTTTTTAATTTCTTCTGCATGTTTTACAGTGGCCAGCTCTTTGCGCATCTCTCTAAGCTTGTTCTCCATGTGGCCAATGTCTTCCACCCCTTTGGACTTTGAAATTTGCATCTATATGTGGCTCCTTACTCTTTCTTTTTCCAACTCAAAGAAAAGTGGGACTGCAAACTTCTGTGGGATGATTTTCCCTCCTTCCAGAAGGTTGTAATAAGAGCCTAAACTAGGCTAAGGGTCAGGTTTTTGTATCCCTGCTATTTCATCCTTCGCCTTGGTCTGCTCTTCTGCCTTTTTCTCAAGTTTCTTAGTCTCCTGTAGCTTTGTTAAGGTCTCATGTAGAGTGGTTTGTGTCTCCTGTAGGACTACTTTAGAGTCCTGTAGTTTTATCCTTTCCTTCCAAGTGGAAGATCTAGGGCTTCCTCTTTCATAGGTGATGGGGGTTTTGGATGGAGATTCCTCCTTTTTGGTAGTAGGAGAATCTTCAATGGTGATAGGGTCTTTTAAGGGTGGTTGTGACTTCCCTATTTTTATCCTGGTGCTTTTTCGAGCACTAAAATACATGGATGGTTGCCTTTTCCTTTTTGGTTTAGGCTTAACTGGGGTGTTGAGTGCAGCCAAAACAGTTGTTGCCTCTCTTTCTAGTGTTTCAGGAGACACTTCTGCCTTCTTTGCTTCTGTTTCTTTTTCTTTTGTCTTTTCTGCCTTTGCTAGTTTTGTTTCTTCTATCCCTATTTTAATTTCCTTCTCATCTTGTTTAGTTTCTGCCCTCTCTGCTTTAGCTGTGTTCTTCTCAGATTTAGTCTTTTCCTTTCTATTTTAGTATTTTTCTCTTTTGTTCTAGATTCCTTCTTCTTCTCTACTTTG
Organism: Pinus taeda; assembly: GCA_000404065.3. Classification (NCBI taxonomy): domain Eukaryota; kingdom Viridiplantae; phylum Streptophyta; class Pinopsida; order Pinales; family Pinaceae; genus Pinus; species Pinus taeda. The sequence continues at coordinate 4,441 of APFE030187476.1, read as the reverse complement.
GTCCCTTCCTCCTCTGTTTCATGTTTTTCTTTCTCTGTTTGGGCTTCTTCTTTCCCTGTTTCAGGTTCCTCTTTCTCTGTTTGTGTTTTCTCTTCCTCTTTTTTGGTTTCCTCCTCATCTTCCCCTTTTTGTTCTTCTCCCTCACTTTCAGATGGACTGAGGTCATATGTGAGGGCTTTTACATCATCTTCCCTTGTCATATTTCTAAAAATCTCCCAGGCTATGGGTATTGTGAAGGTGTGGAGGGCCTACTCCACCAGCAATTTAATTAGCCCATGGTGAGCCAATTGGTCTGGAGCTCCTGCCTTCAATTTAATGTTGGAATATATTAGGGACTGGAGGAGAAAATAGTGAATATTGAGTTTTTGGGGTGCAAGAAGATCCATGTCATATCTCAATTCATGCAAAAGTCTGAAATGGTACCCATAAACTATGTTGTACCTTCCTTCACAAGAGATGTATTTCATAATCTGATAACTGACCTCATCCCAAGGGTAAGGTATGCTTGCTCTCCTGATGCCATTTTTGTCCTCTACGGGATGCTCATTTTGGCTGGAAGAATGTTTTCTTGGCAACTTGACCCAGTGGTTTTTCCTCCTTACTCCAGGGTAGTCCAAGTGGGAGACTGGTAACCCTACTGATGAACTTTGGGGTGATTTCCATGGTGAGACCCCTGAAACTAACAGTGGAATGGGTTTTTGAGTGAGGTATCAAGGACAGGGAAAACTCCTGCATTACTTCTTCATCATACCCACGAAGTTTTTCAAAGAATGGCATCCAGTTCGCCCTAGTAAAAAGGGCTACTACCTTGGGGTGTTCATGTAGCCTGGCTGAGTTTAGAGGTTCCTTCCACATAAATCCCCCTGTCATTATGTTTATAATCTTTGGAATACCTCAGGTGGAGAAGGAGACAACAATTTTCAAAACCAAGAAACAGAGGGAAAAAACTGTGTTTTTCTTAAGAAATAAGCAGACTTTTTAATGCAATTTCTCTTTCTTTTAGGCTAAATTCTCCCTAAAATTGCATCACTCCTCGTATATATGAGTACCAAGGTGGAGAAGGAGACAATACTTCAGAAACAGAGAACAGACAAAAACTGTGTTTTTTTAAAAAAGCAGGCAGAAATTTTGAATGCAATTCCTCCTCCTTTTCAGGCTCAATGTTTTCTTAAAATCACATCGCCCCTTGTATATATGAAAATGCAAAGTGGGTTTGCACTGAGCCTACCTCTTTGAGCCCAAATTTGAATGAAAATCCTATTTTTTCCTCTGCAAGATTGCTCACTAGCCCTCCTATAGAAAGGGCTCCTGTAGGACCTATTACTGCTCCTATAGAACCCGATAATGTTCATGTAGAACCCAATAAGCGGAGGAGTTATGAAAATGATAGAGAGCGATGGTTTCGAGGCTCTGGAGGTGGTAGGGAGCTTGTTTCAGTCAAGGGGCATGACGATGAAAATGGAAACAAAGGTGGTGAATAAGCTCCAGAGAGCGTACTTATGCTTACTGGAGAGGTTTTCGGTGACGAGGTGAGGTGGCAGAAAGGGTACGTTACCATTATTCAGACCATTGGTCCCCATTACAGTGTCATCATGAGACTTTATGATTTCTGCCCACAATCACTTCCCATCATTTGCGTTGGAGTTCAACATCTGCCACTACCTGTCTTTTTGGATTTTCCATGAGTTGACTAGACACACGTGCAGTGTGATCTCCAGATGAGCACGATCGAACTGGACGAGGGTGGCCAGTTAATTGGACACCTTTCAGGTTTAATATTCAACCATTCCATTCATTTATGCAGTTTCAAATTATACAGATGCAATAGAGGAACGAGTTTAGACACTTACCTGCAAGTCAAAATGTTCATGCTATAACACTACTAAGCTTTTGTTGATGATGCATGCTCAGAATCTGGTGTTGCATACTTATATTCCTGCTGCCATATGCTTGTGGCTTCTTGATATGTGGCTCAACTACTTTGTACAGGTGCTCTCTAGCTGGATCTTGCTTGTGGCTGCAACTATTCTGCTGTTGGAGCTTGATTTTTAAGGGGATCAGCTGCTACATGAGTCCTATAGGAGCTCCTATAGCTGCTTCTCCCTCTAAAAATTTTAGTTGAGGTTTATGCAGGGGGCTTTGATGAGGCTTCTTGAAGAATCTGATGGTAATGGAGAAGTATCTGGCAGGCTATAGGTGAGTTGTAGGGGTGTTGTTTTTTATTTCCTCGATTTTTTTGAAAAACAGGTTTCTGTGTTTTATTTGCAGGAAGGAAATAAATAATTGGAAGTTAGGTGGTGCAGATGTGGGATGGAGGATTAGGATGGAGGATAGCTATAGGATGGTCTATAGGCTCTCTGTGAAAATTCCCAGCTCTTCAATCATTTTTTAGCTTCATTTTGAGCTCTCTGTGATTTCTACAGGAGCCTCCCGTAGAACACACAGGGCTTCCTGTAGGATGCACAGTCTTCAGAAAAAACACCGAGAGATGGAAAAAAGAATAAGAAATGATGGAGAAGAGTCTAGAGGATATCTAATAGACTTGGTGGCATGTCCCCTTGCTTCCTGGGGTCCATCTGCGACCTGCAATGCACTCAAAAAGTCAATTTTATCTTTTTCTCTTTTTCTCTCTTTTTTTCTTCTTTTGGAAAAGACAACCAGGGCACCTCCAGAAGGTTTTCACCCTACCTACCTGCCCTGGGTGCCTCCAAAGGTGGTTTTCACCGAGGGATCTTTATTCTCTTCATTTTTTTTTGTCATCACTGGGCTGCCTCAAAAGAGGTTTTCAACCTAATGATGGGACTCAAGCACCTCATAGACGTTTTCACTGGAGTCCTTCTTATTATTTATTTATTTATTGAGTGGGTGGAGTGGAGGTAGATACTTTCTCCACTACCAACACTCTTTTACTTATATCTTCAATAAATTCTTGCTTGGAGAGGGGCTTCTTTAGATTTTCAACCTATGCCCATTGACAAGCATGGGGATGGCTTCCTCATCAATGGTCCTGATTAGAATTGAACCATTGTCATTGCACTTTTCTATTGTGTAGGGTCCTAGCCATCTTGTCCTCAACTTGCCTTTGAAATCTTTATACCTTGAGTCATACAACAACACCCAATATCCTTCTTGGAATTGCTTCTCCTTGATGTTTTTGTCATGCCATATCTTCCTCTGAAGTTGGATTACTTCTGTGTGGAGAAGGGCCTGCAATCTTTGTTCATCCAATCCATTAAGCTGGAGTAGCCTTTCCCTTTGTGCATGGCTGAGATCTAGGTCCAACTGTGCTTCCATCCTCAGTGTATTGTATCCAAACTCTATTGACAACAAAGCCTTCTTCTCATAGACCAGTTCATAGGGTGTGAATCCAATTGTGGTCTTCCATGTGGTGTTGTAGGCCTAGGTGGCCTCAACCAATCGATCTGCCCAATCTTTCCTGTTGTTGCTCACTAGTTTAGTCAAAATCCCCTCTAAAGCTCTATTGGTGACTTCCACCTGTCCATTTGGTAGTGGACGGTAAGGGGTGGAAGTCCTGTCTTAATTTTATGATGTGTGAGCAGGCCTTCAATCAAATTGGAGGTGAACTGAATGCCTTGATCTATAACCAATTCTCTTGGATACCCAAACTTATAGAATATGTTCTCTCTTACAAACTCAGCTACTTTTTCTTCTGTTGCTGCCTTGATTGCCTTTGTCTCTGCCCATTTTGTCAGATAATCAGTGCACACAATGATGTATTGTTTCTGGTTTGAAGGAGGGTTGATAGGACCCACAAAGTCCTTGCCCCACTTCTCAAATGGCTCAAAAGTCACTTGAGATTGCAGGGGCGTCTCATCCTTTGGAGTAGGTTTCCCCATCCTTTGGCACCGATCACATTGGCTGATATATCTTCTCACATCTTGATGAAGAGTGGGCCTATAGTATCTTGCTTGCAGAATTTTGAAGGCAGTCCTCTTTGCTGTAAAATGGCCTCCACAAGGCCCATCATGACAAGTCAGGAGAATGTGAAAAACTTCTTCCTCCTTGACACATCATCTCAAAATCTGATCTGGGCCAAGTTTGAAGAGATTGCTCCCAACCCAAGTGAAAGGGGAACTTTTCCTCACGATCTTGCTCTTCTCATTTGAGGAAAGGTGTGGTGGGAACTGTGCTGCAACCAAGTAATTTGTTATATTAGCAAACCATGGAGAGAGTACTGTGATAGAAAATAGGTGTTCATCTAGAATTTGATCATCCACCATTCCTTCCGCACCTGCAGGTATATTTACTCTAGACGAAAAGTTAGCAACAACATTTTCCTTACCAGGCTTATCGACAATGGTTAAATCAAATTGCTGCAATAAAACTAACCATCTAATAATGCGAGCATTTACATCTGGTGTGTCCATTAAATACCTAATTGCAACATGATCAATGTGTACAAAGGTTTGATAGCATGTGA